>LOND01000241.1:87144-104199 GCA_014220965.1 Paragonimus kellicotti
CATCTGGAACTGGGTGAACAAGCAACAGAAATACCAAACGCGCCATCACATCATCATCATCATCATCATCATCATCATCATTGACAGCGCCATCATGCCATGGATGTCAACTCCTTTTAGGTCATGCAAGACCGCAACAGTTGATTTTCCAGGCAAGTAGCGCTTACTATTGTAAGCTAGGACACTCAAGTTTCCTGACGAATATCACCAAATGTTTCCCATTCATTACAGTCCGACTTTTCTAGAATCTTCTCCAAATGACTCGGGTCCATAAAGAGCGACCACTTGTCCTTGCACGCCCTCACTGGCCGAACGTCTATTCGCACTCTCGAATTTACCACTGCTACACACATACTGCATTTCAAGTGCCCCAATCGACAGGCAGCTTTTAGTTGTCCACTGTCAAAGTAACATACTGTGGCTTGACAAGCGTGCCATCTAGCGGAATTAGTCCTGCTAAAGTAGATCATATGTGAGTCAATATGTAATTGTGCACTACCTTATCAATGTTTTACGCGATCACGCAATCTTCGTGTTTGCCGCCCGTGTTCGCATTGACCTCTCCATTCTCATCCTTCTTCCAATCACCAGCCCGGTTTACTTAACTTAACAAGTTTATGTGTTTTATAGTCACCCGATCAGATCGATGAAAAATGGTATACACAATGCTACACCGAGCGACCGACACGATCGAAATTTGGGCGTCAGTTCTACTGACTCGTGATTGGTCCACGTTTCACGTTTTTACTACGTATGTCCGCAGATGTTCAGTGTTCAACTCAGCCGGGGCGTGACGCTTGATCAACAATGCCTCGGAGAACGCCAACAACCTAGGGTTGCGATTGCGCAATAGGACCATGAACGAAGTGACGGGGTCAACCACATGATCTGCTGCAATTGTATTGTTTTCTATCAGGAGTGTCTTTGATCCGGTCGTTTTCCATCAGATTTCTTCAGAATTCTGTTGAAAGGAAAATTATTAATCAGTAACGACAATTTTGTCAGACTGGCTATTTCCCACATCAACACGGTCCGCAAAAATCTTTACAAATCTGAAACAGTTTGTTTCCTTGATTAACTCGAATAAAACAACGAGAAGAAGCAATTCATGTGATGTTATCCGAGATGAAATTTCGTACAAGTTTACAGAAACCCAATATTGCTTTGCTGCTATGCCAGCTGACATTACTTCGCCAAGGATACCATTAAGGAAATCGCAGCCAGAACGCTTCAGTCTCCAAAGTTCGTTGAACAGTACTATTAGCAAACCTACTTATCTCAGTGATGCCCTGAAACATGTCCACAATATGTCAAGTTAGCAGTTTGTGCAGCACAATAAGAAGTACTTTCTCTGGGCTTAAAGTACAAACTCCCACCGAAGAAAGTCAACCGGTTAACGACTCAAGTTCAGTTTGAAAACCTATACGACCAGCTAAAAGAGTTGTCTCCCACCTCGCCAGAAATTGCAGGTTGGTTTCGTGCTAAAATGGTCGATGTTTCGCATCAGTTTATATTGTCACCCATTCGCCAGCATTGTTGTCTACTCTCTGAACATTATGAGGCCATCAAACAACTGAGACAGATGCAGGACGTGGTATTTCTGAAACCAGACAAAGGCGCTGGCATTGTAATCTTGAATAAAGCTGATTATGTGATGAAAATGCGCACCGTCCTGGCGGATGATACGAAGTTTAAAGCTGACCGTACGCCAGATAGTGAAATTCTAGTGGAAAAACCAATATGAAGGGAGCTGCGAATTCTTGTATTGCATGGAAATGATGAGGTGACGTATAAACCAGTTGAAACCGAATGAGACTCGTCACCAAGAATGAGAGGATCAGCCAAAATGCACAAAGTCGGCGTCCACCTGAGGTATATTCTTGCCATGGATAATTCAGCTTACCACAACCTCGCTCGACGTCTAGTTCAGCTCCTTGATCCCATTCGTAAAACCATCAGCTTCTGTTCCCTGAAGGATTCTTTTGAGTTATGTGATATTTTGGACAATATTTCGGTGAGTTCCACACAAAAGATGTACTCAATTGATGCTGTTTTGTCGCTACGCGCTTAACCTATATAACCGAATGTTTTATGTAATCGACTGATGAGAATAAACGAAATGCTTGCATCTCGCAATGTATGTCTTCTTGCCGTCTTGATGAACTATATAAAGAGAGCTCGATGTTCCAGGGATCGTTATCCCTCAGAGGTCGACAAGCAGGACCGAAGAGTAGAGTTTCTGACTCAACGTACCGGATACCACCCCTCAGATCTCTCTTGTCTCGACGCTACAAAAACTTTCGAAAAGTTATGACGACATCCAGGCAACTTCTGCAGGCTTGCTGACTCTTTAGATGGGCCCAAGACTGATATTCAGGCACAATTCTTCTGAGATTTGAGGAGGCACAACGTGTATGTAAGCAATTTTGGTGAAATGCATCCCCCTCCGTCAAATTTACTGGTTACACCTGTACTTCTAGCATCCACAGTGTTATTTTGAACTGATTTGTTAAGCCTCTGGACGGGGTGGAAACCAACAAGTCATGAGTGTTGATGTTACCCAACGTCCGCAAGTGGGCCTGTCACTGGTCGAACCCAGGAACATCTCTGTCTAATATATGAGCACTCATGTTACCCGGTCAACAGAATTGGACGCTTTCTTTTGCTGTATATCGAAAGTTTGTTATTTACTGTACAGACGAACGCTTTAACCTAATCCACTTGAGCACCTTCTAAGTGCATACCTATGTCGCCACATGTATGACTCACCGTTTGCGGAAAGCACCAGTTCATCAATGGGAGCCAAAATTTATTAAAAAAGCAGACTACATTTTTACCGACATCACCTGCAGCATCAAAGCATTCGTGATCAGTAGTTTTCGCTTGCAAACCAGCCTCAAACTCTGAATTTGCTATTGATCTGTCTCAAACAGGAGCCTAAGCATTTACTCAAAACCATCTTAATCATTTGAAGATTTCGCCATGTAGAGATCAACTGCGTCAGCACCGATGGAGTGAACAGACTTTCTTTTTGAGGTCCCTTCTGTGTCGGAGGGTTTCAATCGATGCCTAGCATCTAACAGTTGATCATTGCTCACAAGTCAGTTACGTCCGATTAAGGCTGCCTTTTAATAGTGCGTTTTGACAAAACGGATGCTCTCCTGATTGTCTGAGTTATTGGCGACACTGTTCGCTGTCACTGCCTTGTAACATAAGTGTTATAGTCTGTGGTCCTCGAAACTACCAACACCCACATAACACCGCTTCATGCATATTTACCAGAAGCAGCCCTCACGGATAAGCCCACAACATTTTTAATCGGTAATGCCTGGTAGTTGGTAGGCTGGAGTGGATTCGATGATGCAAATTTGTGTGTGTGCGTGTGTGTGAGTGTGTGTATGTTCCGACCGAGAACGGAAGCGCGCGGTACGCAAAGGAACCATCGGTGCCATAGGTCGTGGTGACATGACTATATGGCGTTGCGATGTGTGCGGCCGTGAATGCGCTGGCCGCCTCGGATTAGTAGGTCACCAGCGTACTCATAGTGCACCGTCGGCGAAGAGACGACGAGTACGATAGGCTGAGGTAGGTCATGACAGTATATCTGTCAGCATCTCTGTTACTGATTGCATCGACCAAGAATATGGTCGTTTGGCTACTAATCCGCTTCTCTTTTCAGAAACCTGGGTGTCTGCGGTCTTCTACCCATTCTTATTCAGCTTTGTTGGTGTATTGTATGATGAATGGTTTGCCTGTTCTTTTCGTAGTCCACTCTGAATCTTGTTTTTCATTCTTATCCTCTCTGGAATGCAGGAACATACATTCGTATACTGAAATGCTTCTTGTATTACATTTTACATATCTTTCTTCTCAGTTTAGATCTTGTCATTGTAGTCTCTCTCTGTTTATTTTCCGAGAGATAAGGGTTTCCTTTTCCTACTAGTATTGACTGGCTGGACACAAAGGCCTCACTCACACACCTACTGGTCTTATTCCTTCGGGTTTACACCGGATACGTGGTGTGAGTGGAACCACAAGTGGTGCAGCGCAAGCCACTTGGGGTGATGGTTTGAAGCGCAGGCGTCCTCTGGCTTCGGTCACTGTGACAGGCTAATCCGTTTCGGATGCCGCCAACCATGTGTGTATGTTCTGGGATCGATCCATGGCGATTCTGAAATGGTCACTGACGTGAAGCAGGGTTGTGTCCTAGTCCCAACCCGACTTAGCTTATACTTGACTGCGATGCTGACAGTTACTCTTCAGAACTCTGAGGACGGTGTTGTGTTGTGAATACCGCCGGAAAGCTGTCTGCTGAATGTTCGAAGTTTTGACGTCTAAAGCCGGCTACGTACTTCGACAATGTGTATGATACTGTTTGCAAATGATGGTGCGCTAGTTACACACACTAAAGACGAACTACAGCGACTGACCACTGCTTTCGCGACCGCGGCATCCAAGTTTGGATTGGATATCAACACAGGTAAGACATTTTCTTTCTTTCAGCCTTCTCCGGGCAGAGGTGCTGTGCCTATCGTCCAGTGGCGCTACCTACTCTGTTGTACGGAAGTGAAACATGAACACAATGTCAACGGAATGCGCGGTATCTGAACCGTTTTCATTGACAATATCTAAGACGCGTCTCGGTTATTCGGTGGTCGGACATGGTTCCGAACACTGAGGTACTGCGGCGAGCGGACATGAACGGGATGGAAGCCATGCTGATGCTAATCAGCTTCGTTGGCTAGGGTCACGTCCGTAGGATGGATGACAACCGGATTCCGAAGCAGCTGCTGTACAGGACAAGTGAAGGCAGATAAACGAAATGCTAGCAATCAGAAGCTGAAATATCAGGATGTTATCTTTGTAAGTCTTCGTGTTTTAATATTGATCTTGGATCTTGGAAGGACTTAGCCTTGAATCTGACCGTCCGAAGGTCCAGTGATCGACGGTTGCACAGCATCCAACGAAATCGCGCGATACTAAAAATTACTCTAGGTGCCATTGGTCGTCGTGACATGGCTGTGCTGCACTGCGATGCGTGTGCTTGCGAATGTGTTGGTCGTTTCAGATTTGTAGCCAGTCAACGTGTTCGCAGTACACCGTCAACGAAGAGTCGACGTGTACGCTAGGCCCAAGTTAGTTACTCCCTTTTTTCATTCGTATCGGCCCATGACCGTCGTCGTACGACAAGCCCCCTCATCTTTTTTTAAGAAAGCTGGGCCACTGTGGCCTTTTACCATTTTCTCTCAGCTTTTTGGTGCATTGTATGACAAACGCTTTGTTTGTTTTACAGTCCGGTTTAAAATGTCATTTTTCTTCCTTCTCCTTCTAGAGTGCATTAATACCTACCCCCATAATGCAATATTTATTGCCTTATATTTTCGGAATTTTTCTCCCCAGTCTAGATCATACTATCGCAGCTCTCTGTGTTTAGTTTCCGAGAGATAGGGGTTTCACCTTCCTACTCGCCTACACGTTGGCTAATTAGTATTAATCGTCCGAACACAAAGACTTCACTCCTACGCCGCCTAGTCTTATTCCCTCGGGTTTACACTGTATATATAATGTGCGGGGGAACCACGAATGGTGCAGTACAAGCCACTGGTTGTGACGGTAAAACGCAGGTTTCCTTTGACATCAGTCACTGTGTGACAGGCCAATCAGAAATGAATGCTGACAATCGTCGTTGGACATTTTCCCCTCAAATCACTTGGGTATCTCACTGTACTCACGGTGATTTACTTTGACTTTCTTTTGATTCAGTCTTGTACAAGCTTTTGAGTTTTTATGAATTCAACTACTACTGTAGTGAGTAGGAGCGATCATGCTATACTACTCACACCACTGCTATTCAGTAGTGGAACCAGAGCATATATTTTGACATCGAAGTAGCCGCAGGAAAAATACAAGAAACATTGGAGTGCAGCATCGCATGAAATGGTTCTTGGTACGTAAGGGAACGTAAAGGAACTGAGCGTTGACGTCTGTGGCAGCCGTGACGGTCTGGGCCGACCGTATGCAGATGAGTGTTTTCGTTTGTTGTCTTGTTGAAACGCATAACCCACGCGTTGCTTTCCTGAATAAACAATCCTTGTGCCATCCGCGTTTTTGGATCACAACACTACCAGTTGACCACGTCTTGAACTAAGTAAACAATTGATCAACCTAAGGTCCGCGATGCACTCAGCTCCGCGCATCACTTCCGTGTTAAATAACCAACGAATATCGAACTGTCGCACGATCACCAGATGGTGGTGACGGTCTTGTAGATGAGTTGACGTCGTGGTGTCGCTCGCATCCAGCTGGAATCGGGTGTTCGTGATAGCCAGCTCGTGAGTAGCACACAGGTGGAGCAGACGATCACCGTTCTCATTGACTGAACCAATGCCGTAGGGTTTGGTGGTACCCGGCCAGACTACCGAGTCGCGACTCACTCGTGTCTTGAAGCCACCTAGGACAAACAGTCGGTCAGTCACCGGTCTCAAGCGGATTGTGGCCGACAATTTATCACAGAACTGGTCCACTGTGTTGTCGTTGTGACTCAGTGGAACCATAAGCACTAGGAAACGTGGAAGACTTACGTCGTCCGAGCTGCAGGTGCACGGATGTGATTGGGAATTGATGACGTAAAGTTAACCTATTATAAAAGAATTGGTGTGATCAGCTACTGTCAAACGGAAATCATGATCCCCAGCACCTTCCATCGGGTGGTCTGTCAAACGGAATGTGTACCAAGAAACTGCTTCTCGAAGCTTACCTTGGTTTGCAAGTAGTGTTTCAATGAATGCTATGAAGTCGATGTAGTAGTGGCTCAGTTCCATGATGTGCAGTGCGATGCGGTCTTCAGGCCTTCTAATGCCCCATTGATCGAACTGAGTACATGCCTTCTGCATAGCGGCACATGCGTCCTGCATTCACGATCGCCTCTTAGTTTGATCGTACGTCCCCGTAGGGGCTCTCTGCCTCAACATTCTGCAGTGCAGAACCATGTTCCGTAGTGTATGCGAGTTGTTCCACTTCACATTCCTTCACTTCAACCCATAAGCCTCATTTAAATCCGTTACACAAGCTCTACTGATACATTGCGTTATCGCGTTCAAACTGATGTCGGAACCACTTTCTGCAGTAACGGGGGTTAATCGTTGTTTGTCCTCTTGTATACCTGTTTGTTGCCTCATTCACCTCGTCTACCAAGATGCTCACTTACCTTCTGAAATGGGCCTTAAAAACATCCATAACTTTTCGTAAATGTTTTTTACGTCATTGTACTTGATAAAAAGCTAAAAATTCCCCTCCTTCCTAATTGGTCATCTCCTAGTTTTGAAGAGTGACGTAGACAGTGTAACCACACAGTGAAGGGTTTGACATATGGAAACTAGTCATACGATAGTTCACGACCAGACAGCCGGTGGTATGGTCTGACAAATGCTTTAACGTCTAATTGATGACGCATGTCAAGTACTCAAAATACCTGACATCTACACAGCAACTATCGATAGGTCAGTGCATCACTCTGAGCTTGCCATAACACTCTGCGTAATCCGCTTTCTACACACAATATTCACCCCTAAGCGTCCTAACTTTGTGTACACGTTCGTTGGAAAAATTGATGTTTTCAACTAGATACTGGGGCAGACTTTGCCAAAAGACGGGGTCTTATATTTCTGTCGCTAATTGTATATCTTTGAATGGTATGCAGCTGGTGCCTACAGTTTCATCTGTTCGGTACAACATAGGATCAGGCATCCACTGATGAGGGTACAGCAAAAGCACAGGAGTTGCTTTTCATACGAACTGAGAGAGTGTATATCGGTTTGCACACGAGTTTAACCTCTCTTCTCAAAAACAGATGAAAAATTCTAGGTAAAAGTGAACATCACGTAGTCACTGATATAACATATTTTGGCGGGTCTACCGTGTGGACCCATCTGTTGACTAGACACTGCTCAAAATAACTCGTATTTGTGTCCTCTGTCCTACATCGAGTCGTGCTATTGCAGATGGTATTCCCATTCTCTACTATTCCCGTGGCTGGAGTTGAGTAACGTAAATACACAACCCAACTGTGAAGTTTTCCAGTTGTTTGACTGTTCATCTCTCACATGAGTAGTGTAGTATTTGGTCACATTCCACTGACCAGCAGGCTCAACGTGGACCTAGGAAATCAGATACTGAACTATGTGATCATCGTACACGGCAGTTAACACTACAGTTAGAGTGAGTTATAAGCCTACCCAATGTATACTTAGTAGCCAACTGTTCCATCAGTCCTTCATTTCTATCCTCATTTTCCAAGCTTTCTGTGAGATTTTTTGTCCTATTGACAATTAGACCACTGACAAAATAACTCTGTAGTATAACATAACAGTTCCGATGCAAATTACCTGTCACTGATGACCCCAAGTGCGTAGAACCACTTTTCGAGTTAGTATCTTTTTCTGCGCCTTTCTCTTATTTCAACTAGTTTTAAAAAACAACTTCCAACTGAGTACGCAAGAGTTGTAGGATTTTGACGTTACATATCACAACACTACTGACTATCGATGATTACAGCGCTCCTCCTCTTCAAGGAACACTTACACTGGATTGAAAGTGTTCCTAGTGGCGGGTGTTCTTTGTAGGGAAGCTCCGGCTCATGCAGCATTCATTCCCTAATCATATGCTTCCAAGTCAAATGGATACATAACTTTATGAGTCTCTCTACAGTAACCTTAGCGGCTTGTAGCCGTACTGCCGAGGTTCACAATGGCACCAAAGGTCTGTGATTTTGAGGAACGAGTAATTAATGGGTAGTTTGTACGCAAATAAGAAATTTGAAAATCGGTCTTGAAGCCAGGTAACATTTACTACAGGCCCGTTCAACTCACAAAAAAAAGATCTTCTGACCGAGTGAATCGACAATTTCCATTGATCGGTTACGGGTTCCTGATCGATTTTCTTGGTCCAACCGTGAACTTAAAAATGGAATCTAGACGGTCGCTGGTACAAATGAAATATTCAACGTGTCAACAATTTAGTCTAAATTAGTTCGTCTACACCTTAACCACAAAGTCAGATAGGTTGTTCATAAATTTAGAGGTCAGACGGAAAGGAGATCGCGATATTGATCCGGTTTCATACCTCGCTTCATCGGTTGGACATTCGACCGTTGCAAGTTGGCTAGAACGACGCAAGGTTGTCATCAGAATGTCCAGAGTATTGTTTGAAGCTGAGTTTGTTTATTTATTCGATGCGATTCTGACTGTGGTTGAATTGTCAATCCTTTAACATTAGTGTGGCACCAGCATGCGACCGTTTTCTAAGGCGTGTCCATACCTGACGGATATTGTAATGCAGATCTGATACCTAGTTTGTTGCCGAAGCGGTCTTGAACAGAAGTCAGGCGTACATTTTCTACTTCACCTAACATGTGCACACGAATGGCATCCATGATACTGCATACACTGTCAACCGAACAACTCCCTTTGGGAACAGAGCAGGATACTGAATTAAACTCGTTGAATTAATGTACCAAAATTTGGCGTGGGTTCACATAAATTGAGACACTCACACTCATCCTTAGGTGAATAAAAGTATACAGTCTTTGTTTGAGAGGAGTCGACCACTAGAACACATTAGGTAGGACAGATAATGCAAAATACTCCACGGCCGAAGGCGTAACGAATTCTTGTTCAGCGGTAAGTTTATGGACATTTTACCGTCACATACGCTATCACCCCACGGTAAGAATTCATTAAGCCAATCCCTCCTATAATCGACCATCTTCCGGATGCCACCGAACTAGCCCTGTTTGTATTCTACAGTGCTTATCTCCATAGTTTCCACAACGATCTCCTTTTAATATTCACAGGTTCATTATAACGTCTAGCGACCACTCCTATAAACGACAAAAAACCCGGTTACCAAGCTGAACAAAAATTTATTTTGTTGCTTGACTCACATCACAAGCGAGTTTAGCAACGTCAAAAATATCCACTGAACCCTGAAGAGGCTCCCACCTGAAAAACTGCCGCCAAACCGATGGATGAAAGCATTATTATTCAATTGGGCCAATCCGGAGCGATGCGTACAGGCAACATCGTAAACTGTTTGGACTATGAATACACAACATATTAACCAAGAAGACTATCTAACGGTTGGTTGTAAAAGTTCATAGCTTATTGCCAAACAGAAAATAAAAGTTAGCTGTTCCGGTACGCTCGGAGCGTCAACACGGTCACCATCAAACGGTTTGAAACTAAGCAGAAACTCAAGTTCCAGGCACAAATGCTCGCAAACCAGAAGTCGGCAATGAATGCAGTCCACACACGCAAGATGTGAGAAGTACTACCAAACTAAAAAGACGCATTTACAAGTAGCAACACAGCGAAAGGCACGACGGATTTGTGAAGGCCAGAAGTCAAATATGCGCACCTCCTGGCAACTGACTACAGAAATGTCACTTCGGTTAGGATACGCTAGGTTTTCGTCGAATAATGTCTGATCCTCGAGGTTTTGAAGAAACGCTCTCAGTTCATGTGTTCTGTCTGAATAAAGCGTGCTTGCATCCGTAGCCTTTGCATGGGATAGACAAGTTCGTTTGCAATCCAAAATTGATGGGTACCGGGTGAATGATATTTTCAGTTCGGATGCAATGGTACTACTTATTCACACGCTTCCGAGACAAAGCTTCGTACGGATGATGGGGGGAAATGTCAGGTGAGGAAGCTTTGTAAAAGACGAATCAAGATTCTGCTAGTAAGCACCGTAGAATGTGACGGGTTGAGGTCGTCGGTGCTAGTGTTTTTCACCACTGAACGGTCATTTTACTCGAAGCGAAAAGCACGACACACGAGTTGAAATGAACGGCGATCCCCAAGAGTTCACATACTTCAGAACTGGCAGTAAAGACCGAAGAAGCGTACATATCTTTATTCCAACCTTTTGATTGCCAACAGGTGCAGTTACGCAAGTTCCCATAACAGAGTGTATACGTTTGTGGAGGGTGTATCGAAAATGTAGAGGTCAGATACTATTAAGCAATGATATTGCATTGCAAATGTACGGTAGAAAAGGTAGACTATAACAGGTAGACACGACTATACGGTAAGACGAATGACCGTAAGATGGCAACATGTGAGTTTGAGTAGGCCAGGGAACAATGATCAAATCAGGAAGATCATCCTGGCCCAAGGTTACGGGTATGCTGGAGTGCCATGAATGATGAACCATGTAAACGGGCATGCTGCACGGACACAAGTTGTCCGTGTGCATGCGGTTGGCGGCATCCGAAACGGATTAGCCTGTCACAGTGACCGAAGCCAGAGGACGCCTGCGCTTCAAACCATCACCCCAAGTGGCTTGCGCTGAAGCAGGGTTGTGTCCTAGTCCCAACCCTACTTTAGTTTATACTTGACTGCAATGCTAACAGTTGCTCTTCAGAACTCTGAGGACGGTGTTGAGGTTGAATACCGCCCGGAAAGCTGTTTGCTGAATGTTCGAAGTTTTGACGTCTAAAGCCGGCTACGAACTTCGACAATGTGTATGATACTGTTTGCAAATGATGGTGCGCTAGTTACACACACTAAAGACGAACTACAACGACTGACCACTGCTTTCGCGACCGCGGCATCCAAGTTTGGATTGGATATCAACACAGGTAAGACATTTTCTTTCTTTCAGCCTTCTCCGGGCAGAGGTGCTGTGCCTATCGTCCAGTGGTGCTACCTACTCTGTTGTACGGAAGTGAAACATGAACACAATGTCAACGGAACGTGCGCTATCTGAGCCGCTTTCATTTGCAATGTCTAAGACGCATCTTGGGTATTCGGTGGTCGGACATGATTCCGAACACTGAGGTACTGCGGCGAGCGGACATGAACGGGATGGAAGCCATGCTGATGCTGAATCAGCTTCGTTGGCTGGGTCACGTCCGTCGGATGGACGATGACCGTATTCCGAAGCAGCTGCTGTACAGGACAAGTGAAGGCAGATAAACGAAATGCTAGCAATCAGAAGCTGAAATATCAGGATGTTATCTTTGTAAGCCTTTCGTGTTTTAATATTGATCTTGGATCTTGGAAGGACTTAGCCTTGAATCTGACCGTCCG
This sequence comes from Paragonimus kellicotti, assembly GCA_014220965.1. Lineage (NCBI taxonomy): Eukaryota > Metazoa > Platyhelminthes > Trematoda > Plagiorchiida > Troglotrematidae > Paragonimus > Paragonimus kellicotti. The sequence continues at coordinate 99,234 of LOND01000241.1, forward strand.
AAGGTCCAGTGATCGACGGTTGCACAGCATCCAACGAAATCGCGCGATACTAAAAATTACTCTAGGTGCCATTGGTCGTCGTGACATGGCTGTGCTGCACTGCGATGCGTGTGCTTGCGAATGTGTTGGTCGTTTCAGATTTGTAGCCAGTCAACGTGTTCGCAGTACACCGTCAACGAAGAGTCGACGTGTACGCTAGGCCCAAGTTAGTTACTCCCTTTTTTCATTCGTATCGGCCCATGACCGTCGTCGTACGACAAGCCCCCTCATCTTTTTTTAAGAAAGCTGGGCCACTGTGGCCTTTTACCATTTTCTCTCAGCTTTTTGGTGCATTGTATTGACAAACGCTTTGTTTGTTTTACAGTCCGGTTTAAAATGTCATTTTTCTTCCTTCTCCTTCTAGAGTGCANGATGTTGGTATGGGACGGAGTTTCGATTCCTACCTTCATGTTATCCTTTGAACACTTTGTAGTCTCGCAAACCGAAATGAAACTGTCCAACTAAGTCTCAACAGTAGCGGACATAACACGGACTAAGATTTTTAAAAGTCGTTTAGTCCTTCAGACTTGCGACTGAAAGGGTCCGTAAGCTTTGTAGGTTTTCATTCCCATTTTCGTAGGTGTACGTTTTACATAACGCAACAATACGCAGCAGCGACTAGCGGGGGATGCAACTGGAAGGAAATCGGACTACAATGATGAAGCGGATGAGAGAGAGAGAGAGAGAGAGAGAGAGAGAGAGGACGAATCGGTCAGAGAAGAATATCGGTTTCCGTTGTATGTTTTGAAGATTAATCCATTACTGTTTCGTGAGGTGACCAGCCACCAATTGGATCCAAATTTCCACTCATGCGAACGTTCATGAAAACAACAAGACCGAGAGTGAACCCCACGTTTAGTGTTCATTTCGGAGGGGGTTAACTGGAAAGCCTACGCAAATGAGAAGTCTGAGTTTAATTGTAAATGGGGTTCATTTTATGGCTGTTCATCAAAAAGTAGGATAGGTTTTGTGTTTTCAACTCAGTGGAAAGTTTTAATCACGTGATCATCGACTGATCATCGACCTGGATAGGCCGGTAAACAAATTTTCACAGTTATCTGTCTTGAAAACAGAAGCGGATTCTTGTATGTTGATTGGTTGAGAAAGAACACAAAACCTGTACGACGTATACGTTAACGACGAGCTAAAATGCATACAAAATATTCTCCACCATTATACTTATGCAGAGCGAGCTGGTGCCAGAAGTATCATTAAAAAGTCACTCAGGCCTGAAGCACAAGTTGTAGGAAAGAAACCTGTGGTTATTTGAATATCGTTCAAAAGTGATAGCACGATGAGCAGCAAAGAGTTGACGATGCATTCAGCAAGACTAATGCCACCAGTGAACTCCGTGTCCAGTTCGTCACATACCTCGTTCTCCGATTTAATAACAATGATAGATTGTCAGCCAAGACCTTATCCGTGTATCCAATCTTTCATTTTTTAAAACTTGTAACAGTTTATATTGGTCAGACATCAGGACGTAGTCCAAACCGAGTCCAAGAGCACCACCCGCATTTTGGGGGCACGGTGAAACACCATGGGTCAACAGACCTATCCTTGCTCATCTGGTCGAAAGTGGAAATCCGGTGAACTGTGATCAGATCTTTTGAATGGTTCAACGCTGATGACGTAACTCACCAGAGGTCGTCCAAATAAGAACACTGCACTGCCCAGGTTAGCTGAAATAGGCTGACTGACCAAACGTTAAGTCATCAAAAGTCTGTTCAGGCGCTGTGCCTACCCTGATATCAAGTCGGTCGAATCGATGGTCAGCCTGCCGATTCAGTCAACGGATGGGCGTAGATTGACGGACTGGTCAAACCCTCACCAACTGATTGGCTAGTAGTCTAGTTTCCCCATAGTACGTCCGATCGATTTTTCCATCCAAATCTGTCATTTCCTTGTAAAAACTATGTCGGCTTAAATGTGCATTATTCAAAACGTCCGTATTCTGTTTATCAGGTGTGGACTTCGAATGTGGTTGAGCGTTATATATATATATATATATATATATATATATATATATATATATATATGCGACAAAAACTGTTGCTTCTTTTATCCTGTGAGATGGCATAGTGTGCATAACTCATAGTTGCCTCTTAATCCGTTTTACAGCGACGATCTTTCCACGTTCTGAAGGATAGGCTTACTGCACACCGATACAAGCGACAAGGAACTTGATTATATACCTCATCAAAAGTGGTTTTGTCCACAAACTCAGTATCTCTGATAATGTCATCATGCAAAGCTGCAACCAAATATCGGTATTGCTTAGGTTAATTGAACCAAAATCTCACTTCTTACTGATGACTTAGTAAACTCTGAGGTGTTACGCTGTGGAAAACGGATTGACAACAGCGTTGTGAGCCATGCTGTGTATAAGTGGTCCGAATCACGCCTATACCTTTCATGTCAACATGGCGAAAGTCACTTGTTATTCATCGTAATCTAACTGGCCCGTACAACTGTAGGGCAACTTTACATTTCCCAATTTTTGCCAGAAACCTGCCCCCACTTCAATGGAATACGGTAACCAACAGGTACTGTCGTGACTCAATTCTTTTCATGTTGACATTCATTTTCAAACAGTGTTATGGCAGCAGCTGCTGAGTTTCTTCCATTCAACATGTACTATTTGTTTCAAAATGAACTGGCTTCCGAAGTCGGTCCATACTCACTCTTTCCCACTCATGCTGCGATGGCAGGCGCTTGATGTGCGCACAAAGCTCAGTGTTTGGGGGTTTCGCTGCTTGCTCTCCCGGTAGCTGAAGCCACTTAAGTACAAATGTCCGACAGTCTGACTATGTAAATTTTCTTATCGGTCTCGTCGAGAGTCTGAACTACCATCACATCACCAGAGTGAAACACTTGCTCGACCAACCAAGACAACTATCTGACCTTCCCATGGCCAGTAAAGAGATCATGCTGAGACTCAGCAACTAAACAAAGATAACTGGAGCAAAAATGAGACCAGTACATAATTTCACATTCATTAATCTATGCGTCAGTTACTTCCCTATTAACAGTAGCCATACTGCATTACGTATGCTATGTGACCGGTAATCGTGTTCGTGGATTGGCTTGCGTTCACTCGCCTCATGGGCATTCAAATTAGGAGTTCGACAGTTCAGTTTTGAAACAAACAGCAGTTTTCAATCAAGTCACCGTGCCCCCCAGCTCAGTGTGGAATTAGGGGAAAGTATCACGTGAGACACATCGGGTATCTCAAGGTCGCTTGCGCTCAACCACGGTCATGCTAGTCCGAATGAGTCAACGTGTCAGTCGTCTGCTCCATGTGCGCGTCACGTCCATCGAAAAATGAAGCTGCAAGCAGTCTGCATGTTTCGAAAAGAATAATGGAAACATCGGACGAATGACTGCGACACACATGACTGATATGATCTCTCTCTCTCTTCGTTATACATCTGTTTTACTGTTCCGACTTTTTGGACAATCATTACATACCATTCGATAATATACGTTCTGTGTTATCACACCTTATTGCGTTCTGCAACTTCTGTACGTTCAGTCGCTATTCTATTCAGTTCAATCCCAGTCGTCGTATTTTGGCGTCTCGCCTAGGAAATATTTACAATGATTATTGATCTGGATCAGTTACAGATTATTCAAAAGGCTCGAACCGTTGCGAAACCATTTCACTGGGTTTTGCAAGATGGTAGTACCATTTCATGTTCTCGTCAGTTGCTACACATAACAGCGATGAAAGTCAAAAATAGTTAAACGTGCTCTGATGAGAGTGAAACTCGAATCTAGTGCTTCTTTTCGAAACGAGCCGACTGGAAAATCTATGGGAATGCGACAGCTGCGATCAACTGTGTGATGTTCAAGTTGAACTTAAGTAAATCTCCGACTACTCATCAGTAATCTGCTAAACAATAATCTAAGTCCCTGTAACTGGTCAAAACCATGGCAGACGAAGATTCAAGATCGATAGCTTTTGCACACAGAGGACTGGCTTGTTACACATGTCAAGCAACGCCTCAAGTGACAAGAATGACGGGTCTGTGACGACGAACCAACACATGGAAAGCGTTTTGCAGGTCGACCACATGTCCGGTCTCCAGCAGGTGTCTGGCGATCGAAGAGGCCGGCTTGCGTTGTTTGGTGAGGTCGCGTCGGGTCACACCACACATTAAGTCCTCACTATATCTGGGGCGCGTTCCTTCATCCTACGACGCAGGAATCGACCATTTCTGTCAATGTAAACGTCACCACAGCTGACTGAATAAACGCAGTGTAGCTGCATTGTACGTCCGTTGGATGACCTGTGTCAGTCGTCGCGTTAGAAACGACATATTACTATCTCCTTTGTACGGTAACTGCATGTACACTGGTTTCTTCGGAACAGATGTTTCTTGTGGGTTTATTATTTTTCGGTTTGCTGTGAAAGTCAATAAAACCCAGTGGATAACCGTTGGAGACCAAAGTCTCACGAATAAATTTCAACTCTGTATCTAGTGTATAACTCTCACATATAGTTCGCGCTCTATGAAACAGACGACGAACTAGTGTGTTCGTGTTGTATGGGTGAACATGTCTTCTTTTTCAAACTCAGATGATAGCGTTAGGTTTGAGTGCAAAGAGTCCAATAGATCCAGTAGTTTTTCTTTATCATGTGCGAATGCAATTATTTCATCAACAAATCGACGTTAAATTTGGATGTCACACAGTGTGTTCGCATGGCGGAGCTCAACCATAGGTATAAATAATTCAGCCAAAATTGGTCCCAGAGGGCTGTCCATCAGCACCCCGTCTATTTGTTTAAATCCCATGTTTAGAAAATAAAATTTGATATTTTCAGTACACAACAATATCAAAGATGTCAAGGTATTGCATGGGACATGAAGCTTTATGTTATGAGCCAGTACAAAATCGCAGACAAAGTCGACCGTCTCCCGTA
>LOND01000241.1:113457-127455 GCA_014220965.1 Paragonimus kellicotti
TAAAATGACTCCATACGTGAATCGACCTTTCTTTTTTGGCCATCCTTCACGAATAGATGTCTTTTGAATACTCCCTAAAGTCGGGAACGAAATTTCAAGGTTAGTTCGGGAACACTTTCTGGTTTGAGTTTTGCAGTGCCGCCCACTGGACCTCACATGCTTAGACAGTAACACTCGGAATTGGTATATTCACTGCGAAGCGAATGTGACAGCCGCTTTGATGTCTCTCTTAGGAGAAAGTTGTCTACCACCGCCATTATTCAAAATTCTTTCCGCTCATTATGTGGCATATTGCAGAACACATTTACAGCGAGATAATGTTTATTCAACCTGTTACAGAAACGTAAGATCGCCAACAGATACACTACCTTTGTGAATTAATCCTTAACCGGTTCTCGGTCAAATAAGATCTTCCCAGAGAAATATAGGGAAAAGGTGTTGCCCCCGTTTCCGATTGCCGGTAAGCCAGATGAAAATAGACTAGAGAAATTGGTGTGTCAGGACGACGTCCCGTTCATCCAGAAGAGTACATGTCAAATTGTCCGCTAGTTAGAGTATCTTGCTCGACAGCTCCAAGCGTTTGGTATTGTTACATCACTCCTGGTGGTTCATGATAATTCGCTCAGTACTCTACAACTCCAATAACGCTTATTCAGACAGCCGGATTAACGGGACTATCCTCCAAGTCCAAAAAGCGTCAGAAAAGACGATCGAAAGTAGTAGAATTTATACAGTGCTGTTTGGTAAAATTACAATAAAGGTACTATCTCACCTTGAATGTGAATTAATCGGATACACAAATTATCCAGCAGAAAGGCGTTCAAAATGGAGTAACCAAACACGAGTCCACAAATAGCCACCAGTCAACGGGAAATGAGCTCATTAAAACAATCGGGTGCAGATGAAGGTGAAAGCGTGTCAAACACCACGTTGCAAGCTTTCACATTAATTCTTCAACTTCGGTGACTAACCACAGGATGTGAACGATCTAGTGGGAAACTTTCAATTGTTACAGTGACATTTTCTATCTCATTGTATGGCCACGTTTTTTTTTTACAAAGTAAGCACTCACATCTGTGCATATCCAGAAGAACAAATTAAGTCAGTACAGTCACAGAGTTCGTTTGAGAATATCCAAAGAATTGAAAAAACCAAAGTCCTTACTCAACTTTCGAAATTTAAAGGTAACACGACTGCTGGATCAGATGGGCTATCCCAAATGTTCCTATTCGTTGATATTTGGCTGTTCTGCTCACACAATATCTGCGTTTATAAAACATTGCGCACTGGTGGATAACAACACGGATGACCTTTATTTCTAACAGGTGTTCTCCTAAACCACCCCTAATAACATGCATCTCCGAGAGGTTGGAAGAGTTCAAGAAACTTATATTTGCATAACTGACTAGTCAGCTGACTGCTAGCTATCCTTGTCGATGTTCAGAAACGGTAGCTGATCATGCCCATATTATTCTGTCAGCACTAGATAGAAAATGTAATGCCATCAGCTTGTGTTTTTCAGATTTAGATTACAGCGGTTTTCAATTGAATTGTCCAAGCAACATTGTGTTAACTTTTTTGGGGCAACTAAATCGAATTACGCTCAGTTAGTCTACTGGGTGGTTGCCTCATCGGTTGAACTTGGTACATGTGTTCCAACAACGTCATTTCCTACCACTTGACTAATTGCTGTGTACCCTAAGAAGCAGCTATCCTATCACCTTTTCTGGTTTCAGTTAGCATAAGCAAAGTGTCATCACCATAAGGAATGGTGTTTTTCAAATTTTTTTGTGGAACGGATAAACATGGACACTATGAAACTAAAATCGTACTTAAGTGCAGGGTCCAAAATGACCTCAACGTGGGACAAAGGTTAACTGTCTAAAACTACTCGATTTTGTATTCACGCTAGCTCATAATAATAATGTCTTAGTGAATCAACAAAATAGAGGGGTACACTAATACAGTCTCGATATCGTTCACGGACAGAGCAAAATAAGGTGAGGCTTAGTAGTTAAACTGATTCATTTTGGAAACGTCCTTTTTTCTGATATTTCTAAGATGTTCCTATCTGGCAGCAAAACTACAGCCTGTCTACTAACACGTGTGGAATGAAGTTTCTAGCCGATCACTGTCCAGTCGTCAAACCGATTTGCCCCTCTCGTGATAACGTCGTTTAGGCACAGGCGTTCCATATACGTCAAACCATGCATCGCCTAGTTGGTAGCCAGTCTGTTCAGGCGATTTCCGGGGCTAGTTGGAGTGACGACCTGCACATGTACGGGTTTGCTCACATGGCACTGTCCAGAACGCACGTTCGAACAGAGCCATCAACCATTAGTCCATAAGACAACAGACATGAAGACGGCTGTCACAAAAACGACGACGGACGTATTGTGCTTAGCCAACACACCAGTTCCATCAACTTGGCCGATTCAAAGGCTCAACGCTCAATCAGCTGTTTGCATCACGCTGCCAAAAGGCAAGCAAGTTGTTTATCGAGTGAGGGGGAAGATAGTCGAATGTGTGCGCCCACCGATGTGTGGCGGTTGTCCTGTCCCCCCGCGGTCGAATTCACTCAGGCTATGCTGCGAAGTGTGCGCAATACGTGTCCGCACTCTTCCCTAGCTAGCACGGCTGTTATCTTCTGGAGCATATTTACGGCTGTGATCGAACAATTCATCCCTTTGCCACTTCATTACCGATACGTTGTAAAGGAGTTTGTATAACATAGGTTGAACATCAGTCATCACCACCCACCGTGTTTCCGGAGACAAACGGTTCGTTTCACCGGTTCATTCAACTAATGCCGCATAGAACATAGACCCATTACTGTCTTGACCACTAGGTAAAGACGGTGGTGGTTTACACCAGCGGTTTACAAACTTTACTTAGCATGCACTACGTGAATACCTAATTAATGTGAAAACAACAGTTATAAACTCTCACGTGCATTTCGGGTGACAAAGCAAAGTCTGGGGTTCACTACGATAAATGAATCCGATACAGTTATAGTTGTCTGTCAAAATCAAACTGAAAGTCATTTAGAAGATGTAGTAGATCCGCATATTCATTCTCCCGTTATCGCGCCATCATATCGCTACCAGGGCCATAACACTAACCGTCGTGAAAAACGTTGGCCGACATTGACTGTTATTATTCCACCATAGTCTTATGTGCCTGTTTTGTGTGCAAAGTTTAAAACAGGACTCATCTCCCCAGACCACTGTGATCCACCACCATAGAGGGCAGACGCAGTTTCGCATCGTCCACGACAGTTGCTGTTGTTTGTGTTTTTCCACTAACGATGGTACACGACATAGGTATTTGGTATTCGTTTTGGTTCAATAACTTTTCATTGTCGTGATTCGGACTCAACTTTGAGCACCACTAAGTCCGGGCAGCGTCGGAACTGTTGCAAATGATTTTGTTTTATCAACTCATGATAGGCGTAACTCATCTGTTTCCGTATTGATCCTTAATGGTCCCTCTGCGCCTTACCCCTTATGCCTGCGGTTCAAAGTTAGCGCAAAATCCATCTCCCCAATGAAGTTCGGAAAATTTTCAACAAGGCGGCTATCCAGTGTCCCAAATTGTCCCCTCAAAACGTACTACCAGAAAGTCAGTTCTTGTTGAGACTTTGTATGATTGACTTCGGTAGTTGTTCAATGAAACAATGACATCCATCGTTTCCCCGGTGCAAACCTGACGAGAGAAATAGACAACAGTTATAGAAAGAGACTGTTTTGAATTGTCTGTCTTACTGTTGAACAGAAACAATCGTGTAAAACACTTGACCACGGCGGGCACCCGGTTCCTGTTTCTCAACTTGCTTCTGTGAGAAGATATCAATATCATTAGCAGCTTGATTGAGGAAAAACAGTTCAATTTTGGAAAAAACAGCACTACATATGAATTCCACAAAGCAAGTTAGGATGGCTGTTGTTAATTTGCAATTCAAACGTGAAATTCCATTTCATGGGAGAAAGATATAACCAAACTGGTGGTGTCACTATGAACAACATAGCGATACCCTTTCTGGCCTACAATTTTGTCGAATTTTATGTGCAATAGCCACAGCTTTGTACTGCAAGTATGGTACGATGTCGCCGTTATGTGAATGATATTTGAGTGATGAGAGAAAAAGAGGGAAAGAGTTTACCGTTTGCGTCATTTTTCAGTGGGCCTCATTCAGTATAATTGTGCGGAATGAATGTATTACGTTTCTAGATTTGAAGCATGACCATCTCAATGTCCATTTATCACAAAAACACATGTATCCACTTTCAACAGTTTAGTTCCGGTTATACAAGAAATGAGTGTTGTGGTAGGATCGTTTCACAGGTTATGTGAACTATGTACTCCAGACAGTCTAGAGCCGAAATGCGCGTTACTAATGACCAACGTCAAAGATGACGAATATTTTGAAAGTTTTATCAAGAAGAATTCCAGGGCCCGTGTCAATACTGTGGTGAGGACGAACGCTCACACTATACTACTCGTAAGTAGCCAGACAGAGGCACGTATTCAGATGGTGTAGTAACCAGGACAAAATACAGCGGGGCATTGCTGTGCACCCCGGCAATAAACGGTGTTTTCTATGCATGAACGTGGTATTCGCAACTGTGGCGTCCGGGGATTATTGTTATGTGCAACTGAGTGTTTATGTTCGGGTGGTGTTGAAACATACATTTCGTGTCGATCTTGTGAATAAACGTTGCTTGTACAACCCGGGTTCTTGGCTCACAACACTAACGGGATACTGGTCAATGTACTCGGGTGAAAGGTTTTTACGTAATTACTCTTCAGGAGTGATGGAATTAGCAATGCGTTCGACATACGCCCAAGTTGTGTGTTACAAACCACTTAGTACAAAGAAGTAGTGAACATATGCCGAGTTGGGTCAAACGCCAGGTAACATATCGATCGATGCTAAGCCAATCGCCGTCACCACCACCCGAACCTACAGATAGCCTGTCCAGCTATTACCCGTCACTTGTTGACATTACTATCAACCGGACACGGCCACACGGTTCACGGTTATCTACACGACCATTAACACATGACTTCTTCGATATGCTGAGACGGTTGCCATCAAAAGGAACAAGCCCGTTCTGCGCATTCAAAAAGAACTGTTCGTTCTCCTCTCATCGCCCTGGCAGTGGTGGAGTTTGTGTATCAATAGACGATTGACATTTCATGTAATTTGTTTTGCGGTTTGGTTTTGATTTGATAAAATTTAACAATCTGTAGTAAGCACTCGTAAAGATGCAGCAGAAATCTGTCATAACAGAAATCGTGCAACATAGCATTTCTGATTTCACAATTTCCAAACTTACTACCCAGCATCTTTTACACCATAACTCTGATCCTAACGCCTCCGATTGAAGATGCATTGTCACTGCATGCAACTCAAGTTGTATCCACTAATTCAGATGTGGATGCTCGGCCACCTATATCGATAGACTAAAGACCATCAAGTCATCGAATGACCGAACATTTTCCGAAGTGATTCGAATGCCTGCTGGGTCAAAGTACCACGTCAATTACACGAACAACAGGAAACCGACAACCAGCGTCGTTGATTGCTCAACACTTACTGAACGCATATGATCAAGTAAACGCCACTGAGACCTCTCAAATCGCCTACACAACTAACAACATTCGGTTACTACGTTTTACGGAGGCTGCTCCTATCAAGGAAATGCACCCCACCCTCTGTAAGCTGATTATCATTTATTAGAGACCCAACTGCGAAAAATACGGACTTCGGCTGGATTCGGACCAGTGACAGAAACAACATGTCCAAACGCGGCAAATGGTTGATTATCAGTCTGTCATCTCTGTGGTGGCAAACTTTATTCGAACTAATGCTACGTATGTTTCCAATGTTGTTCTGGTATGAGTTTACTCTTAGATATGCTGGTGAACAGCTTGCTTTTGTTATACAGACACAGTTAACTGCAAAGATGTAGCGAAAGGTCATCGGCTTACACCGTGTGTTGTTGACTTTTCCAATCAAAAATGACATCCGACTTAGCTTCGCTGATCGACTACAGAAGTGCACGTTCAATGCGCTGTCATGTCAAACAGGTTACTGCTCCAGAATGTCACCGTTCCAAGAATGTTACTGTTTCGATAAGGGTCACGAACCATACATCTACTGGCGACGTGGTGTAATCTATCACGAGGGTACAGAAAGTGGCACAAAGCTCATATGTTATGTCGCCAACTGACTATGCTTGTCGCCAGTAAACTGTATTCATAAAACACTCATCTAAGTTGTCCATAAGAGGGCCCACTTTTGTCGAACAGTGTACCACAAGATCTTGTGTTTCTTTTGGCTCTCACACAGTGGAGAATTCAATGGACGTAGTATGCACTCGTGGAAACAATCTGCGACCTTCCAAAGGACTGATCACTGACAAGCTAGGAAGTACAATGATAAAAGTGACTAGCTTGCACGGAGACACGCCGACCTGATTCAGTTCCGAAACACCAAAAACAAAACTGTGGATGAAACAGAAGGTCTTGTACTTGAAGATTTCAATGTGCTACGGAGATCAACGTGATTAGCAAATGTGAATATTGGGGCTTCACGAAGAGGGAAAGGTTGTGGTGAAGACCTATTCGATTCACTGCCTTATCCAAACCGTGATACAATGAACAAGCTAGGCGCGGATCAACCCAATTTCGCTTTAAGGTACAATAACTGGTTAGGACAAACAGTCACTTTAGTCGCCAAGTTCTTTGTTCTGCACTGGAACAGTCAAATTACAGACTGTTACGTTGCATGTGCCATTAATATCAACTAATGGCAGACTCCGGTCTCTTTAATACTGATATGCATCTATAAATCCGTGCTATTGTCTCATGAATAACAGCTGCTTGCAGCAACAGATCCGTGGCCTTCTCCTTTATTGCTTGCGTGTGAGGTTTCAATTCAAGTACGATTTCTAGGACCATTCGAAGTACCTAATTTCGAGTATTACCGGCATGTAGTTCGCATCTAAAATTGTAAAATGTTACAAAATTGGGTTGATCCTGACCCTACCTTCGTTACTGTAGGCTGGTCACTCGAGGCTGTTGATCGCATCACCCACATGAATGGTGTCATCTAATTGGCATGTACTGTTGCTGGCACGATGCCCATGAGGACAGCGAAAGTGAATAATGCGTTCAAAAGGTTATACCGAGAACGGCCATTCACGTCTAATTCCGACCCCCCCCCCCAGGGGGAGCACCGATTAAACGTGCTCGTTTGAATCAGTGACCAGTCTGAGGGCTCGTCAACTGGACGTTCGTGTCATCGCACGTTCAAGGAGAAATCGATTGGTCACTCTCACAATTTGATTGGTCAGTACCGCAGAGTTGACATATTAGCATATCGGCGACGTCAGCTGTCAGATCTACAGGCCCAGAAGTCTGGTCAGTCGCGTGATGCCGTGATTCCTTAAGCTGAAGTGTCCAGAATGTGTGAAATTGACAGAAGTAACCGACGATGTCGGCTTGCAATCCAGTCCGACCAGTCCATTCTCAGCCCGCGAGAGGATAACTACTGATAGTCCGAATGTACCAGTGAGGAGCTCTCTCGCAATTAACTTTCTCGAGGTGACTGATGGCTTGGAACGAAAACACTCCTCGAGTATACACTGTACCTACGAGGCTTGGAAGCAGAACATTGACGACAGTAAGTCAGCGGTGATAAAATCTATTCAGGATTTTGTTGCCGGAGGGAATTATCGATTAACACAAAGGAATGTAGAACTATTTGTTGGCTTATCCTATGCTCGCGAACTTTGTGAAAGGAAACACTCCGTCGAGTTCCTTCGGAAGGCCAAGATTACGGCTGTTGTTTTCAAGCATACAATGACCAGGAAAGTGCTTTGTATGGTAAAATGGAACCTGCGACTCGAATGATTTGTACGGTTGCCCTCTGAGAGGAATTTCTGAGGTTTTTACGGTTAACTGCAAAGAGACATACCATCCCGATTATGTGCTGACCAATAACCGAGTCGAAACCTCTGCAAGACCAACTGGAAGCTCATGGGAGCTCATGTGAAGCCACTTCGAGATATAGTTTTCCAGGGCTTGCATATGTCTTTCTTAAGTTGATGAGTCGTTCACGGCATCAACAACATGCAGATCATTCTTAAAAGTCTTTCTTTGGTGGAGCCACTGGTGAACGAAAACATTGTTTTATCAAAAACGCTTCACAAAAACCACCATGGGTTGCCCCAGCTGATTCGTTCGGAAGAGACGTTTTTTTACCGGACCGACTGTGACCATTCCCTAATTCTTCAACGAGGTTCATAGTTGTTATTACTATAATGCAACTCAAGCACATCTAGTTAACTGTCCTCCATTTGTTGAATATGTGAGTACGTATCTGGCTGAATGTTCGTCTCTGGGTGTACATAAAACGTACTGTAACATGCAAGCCGGCCGCTTCTACTCTGATTGTCCGTTGCACTTACGGACCAACTTTGGGGCAACGTGGAGACACCGGGGGACAGCGTTCTTCCGAAGGAGGGGTTCCAACAACAATCCTGTAAAAGGAAACAATACACAAAAGCATGAGCCAAAGGCCCAGTAAGCCATGCACACGACTTACACAAACGGAAACTAAAACGGCGTCAACAACACAGCAGCACGCCCCGTCACACAATTCAAATTCAACCTGTGCGCGCTTGCTGGTTTCGACCGCACGTTACACATGCAATTGACTTGACCTGAAAGACGAGCAATATATCGTGATCGATGAATCGCGGTCTTCAAGCATAGACAACTAGTGTCCGGGCAAAAAACTACTGCGGGTCCAGTCTGGTTCACATGATCTAGACATGCTTCAGAAGAGACAAGCCGCATTCAGTGAGTGGCGTAGAGACCTACTGATTATCGCACTACCTGAACAATACGACTGGCGACAGATTAACCGCCATCAACTGCATTCCACTACTGTGGCAGGTCGAGACCATGATGGATACTCGAAGCGGCTCAGTAAGCATGAAAACGTATCAGCTGATAGTTGTTTCAACTTTCTGTTATACAAACGTATGAGTTTAGGCCCATATCACGGTCAACCCAGTGCATTCAGTCCATCAGTCTGAATATGAAATGTTGTTGTTGTTTGACACTCGGTTCTAATTATCTACGTGCTCATTGATAAATGCCAGTTGTTCATCAAGCCATCATTTCTCATTTGCTCCTACACGTAAGCCCCGTTCGTTTGTTCCACTCTTCACCAACCGGGCATCGATATATGACAAAGAACATCGCGTATTTTTGAGCAACTTCGTATTGACCATGTTGTTCATCATATTGGTTTATGCATCTTGTGAATGTCTAGCCCTCAGTCTACAGAGCTCGGCCTGACACTTTTGTGCCCGTTACTATTCTCTGTGGATTATCACCTGAAGAATGGAACTAATCACTAAGTGTAATTAGTTTCAGTTTTCCCTACATTGTTATCCCTATTGATCTGTTCTGTGAATGGTTGTACGAACCACGATGCGCGTCTAATACATGTATCGGTTTTCGCTGTCCGAAATGAATAAAAACATCGCCACTTAAGCCCACAGCAGTGTGAACTAAATGTGTCACAAATACTAAATAGCAGGATAATTACTACACAAATTCAAAACCTGCGCCATTGAGTACTTTTAAACAGAACAACTAAATGTCTTACATCAAAAGTCAAAACGTGACGAACAAGCTCGTTTTCGGTGTGTCATCTTCAGGCCAAATACAACACAATAAATATGAAATTTGTTGTCAAGTCTGGATTTTGTGGAACCTAATACAGTGTGAATCTAGTATCATTTGGGGATTATGGACATGGTTACTGTGGTACCGTGTCAAGTGTTCCAACGACGGCAGGCCATGGTAACTTCAGTGCGTGAACAAAAGACTGCGCACACAGATTAGGGTTTCGCAGCCGGATTCCGATCGCCTCCGCAGCAGCCAAGATACGACATTTCACACCTCTGGTGTGAACACGTGTGACACGGTAGATCGGCTTGAATGCGACATCCACATTGACTCCTGTGACCCGTGTCAACTAGGTGGGCCAAAATTGCGCTGGAAATCTTTCGTTGTTGTCCGGTCGTCAGCCAAGCCGGATGGTGTTCGCGTATTCTCTCCGACAAGCGCCTTGTTGTGCGACCAATGTAACCTGCTCCACAGGAACAAGCGAGGAGGAATCGTTGAAGCCGACGACAAACGACCCTTATTCGTCATACGCTGAACGAGATCGATACAATTGCCGTTCGTATAGCTGATCTGGAATACAATCGGTTGCACAGTCTTTCTGCGGTGGAACAGTTAGCTGCGGATGAACGTGTTCAGTTTGATGCCTATTTACAACTTATCACGCGGAAACAGGTGGATAACAGACTCGCGAATTTGAACCGCAGCCTGAACCATAGCCCAGAATCGGCGACCTTCCCGACGAACCCGCATAGGTACGTTCATAATCTTTCTTCACTGCATTTATCTGATAAACTTCTGGAAGTTTTGTCATTGGGTCCAAAATTTTGTTGTCCGAAGCAACGTATTAAACAGCTTGATTTAGAAGTACAGTTCGAAAATATGTTCGGTCAACTGGATGGTCTCACGCCATCATCTCAAACAAATTTGGAACAGTTTAAGACAACGTTGGTCAATGCATGCTATCAATACCTTAGCGCGAAATCCCAGTGTACGTGGGATGCTGACAAGAGATCATATGGAGGCCTTGAAGAACCTACAGAAGGACGACAACACCTTGATTACTAGACCTGATAAAGGTGCGGGGATAGTGCTGTTAGATAAACAATCGTATCTGAACAAAATGAACGATATACTGAAGGACGATGCCATATTTCGAAGAATGGAGTCTGAAAAGGACAAGACACTTGCAATTGAGAAGCATATATCTAAACTCTTGAGAAACCTGAAACAAAATGGATGGATTGACGCTCCAGTATTCGAGCGGGTGCGACCGACAGGCTCAGTTATATCAAGACTCTATAAGGCCTACCGTATCATGCACTGGCTCAATGACCAACCGAACTTTTGGAATCACTCCGCAACAGACTAGCTCCAAATAGCCTCAAGGATACGTTTCAGTTCATTGAATCTATAGAAGAATCAGACTACGGATAACAAAAGATTGTTTTCATTGGACGTGTGCTCGCTGGCTGACGACCGGACAACAACGAAAGATTTCCAGCGCAATTTTGGCCCACCTAGTTGACACGGGTCACAGAGTCAATGTGGATGTCGCATTCAAGCCGATCTACCGTGTCACACGTGTTCACACCAGAGGTGTGAAATGTCGTATCTTGGCTGCTGCGGAGGCGATCGGAATCCGGCTGCGAAACCCTAATCTGTGTGCGCAGAAGTCTTGTTCACGCACTGAAGTTACCATGGCCTGCCGTCGTTGGAACACTTGACACGGTACCACAGTAACCATGTCCGTAATCCCCAAATGACACTAGATTCACACTGTATTAGGTTCCACAAAATCCTGACTTGACAACTAATTTAATATTTATTATATTGTATTCGGCCTGAAGATGACACACCGAAAACGAGCTTGTTCGTCACATTTTAATTTTCGATGAAATCTCCTGGCATATTTGAACAGCTAAACGTCTTTCATCTTTTTATGGCACCGAATTTTCGTCAACACACTCCTGACATCTTCATTTAACTCTTTCAGGCATGTGAACCGTAGCGTCACGTTTGGTAAACAGGCCAGTAGGGCTGATAAGGGGTACGAGGTCATACCTTTGTCACATTCGTTACCTAACTCGGTGTTTAACCACGGTCCACAAGCCTCAGATGAATTGCACATCAGAGAGTAGGACACCAGTCGTAGGAGATTTCCAGCGCTGTGCTCAGGAACTTGGAACACGCTTTTGGGGTTCATCTGGCAAGATGCATCTCACAGACTGTAGCCAAGTTCTTTCTTTCATGGTCTTTGAGGTTTGCTAGCACCGTCAGTAGATAGTGTTAACATGTTGGTTTAGCATGGGCAACGTTTGAGGAAATTCAGTTGGCGAGACTCGTTTCATTATAGGGCCAGTGAAGTGAATGCTGTTTTCTCGGCCGCCAGCAACAGTTGTGTACACCTTCTGCTCACGTACTGCTCCCCCACGGGTGAGATTGCAAGACGGGTTGATATTGACTAAATGATAAAAAACGACCAAATGTTTCAACACGTTTCACCCTCACCAATCTGAAAAAAAACTTTCCTGTGGTAATAAGTGACCGTACATGTTGAACAAACAGATTTTCTTGACTTTATTCAATTCGGTACTCATAGTCCTGAGGATTAAATGTAATTTCTTGACGGTTGTCAATCTTCTGTTCAAGAAGTTGGCAGTGATGCCAAGGAGAACTCTCTTCTCGTATTTCCTTTCCATCCGCAATCGCAAGAGGTCCAGATTGATCGAACAGTCTTCACTCACGCACTCTGTTAACTGATCAATCTCAGTACCACACTGGAGTTTCCGTTTATGCTTACCGTGTTGTTTACACACCTGGCTGTTCTTACTGCCACATCTCCATCAGTTAATTCCCGTGCGTCAGTGTGCCAGACAGTCACGATTCATAGCTTGTCGATAGGTCCATACCCTTGTATTGGTTTACGCCTTATTGGACAACTGAATGAGGAATCGATCCTCAGTCTGCTTACAACTGTGTGCTGCATTAACCGAAAAGTCGCTCCTGTTCGCTATAGTCCACTGTTTCTCCCTACCTGTACCTCCACTAATACAATACACTATTACCACTTGACCGTATTTAACCTCCGCATTGCCGATAGAACATTCATGACTCAGGAAAATCTACATTCGATCAGATATTTGGAGGGCATGGGTAAGCATCCTGAGCATGAATGTTTCCAGAAAGGACAAGATTAGAAAACGTGGAAGGAGGTTACCTACGCAATAATTCACCAAAACAGGTGGAATTGGATGATCCACCGTTTCGCATACTGCGTGAGTCTATTCGGATGATTACCTGTCTTCCTCTAATAGGCTACTTATCGTCAACTGTTGCATACCGATCACTCGTACGTGACATCACACAAATAACTATAACGTGATCGCCGTTACAGAAATGGTTATTGATGTATCTTTTGGAAACATTCTATTTCCGAGTGGTTCTAACTGTTCTGAAAGTGCACTCGAGTCTCGTTTGCACAGGTGCTTTACTTCTCGGCAGTGCAGTCAAATGTGGTTTGTCTGAGCATGTGTTACGTTTTACAAGACGGTGCAATGATTTTTTCCCCTTAAATCAAGAACTCATTTTCATCAACTTACCCAAGGGAAACCCCAGTAAACAGCTGTCTCATTTCTGTTCAAATTTGTTTACACCTCCTCCAGGGTAAGCGCTGTTCCTCCATTAATATGAAGTTACTCTGAAGGGGATCATAACACCAGAAACCTCATTTGTAATGATCTCTCAATATTTAATATCAATGTCATCGGTTGAACGGTTCCGGCCATCTGACAAGGTAAATCTGGATATGATAATCATTCTATGACCTCTTCTACTTAGTAATTAGACTCACAGTATCCGTAGATACACTAAGAAACTCACTTGTAGCAAACGTTCTGCTCAGACGCAACTTAAGCTTACGCAAACAGCTGAACCGATTACAAATGTGCAAGAAATAGACTTAACGTATTTATTCGTAAGGATAAATATCAGCTTTAGTCGTTTGCAGTTTCCTAATATAAACAGAGTCTGACATCATCTCACAAGCAACTTTCGATAAGCGATTCTACGACACCCAGTAGTTCTGGTCTGCTGACAAAATCTATTGTGAAGGTCGGTAAACAGCAAAAACTGGAAGCAGTTTGGAAACATAAATCAGAAGACGAGAAATGTGGAATGATATTGGTTCTTGCAATCTCACAAACTATAAACGTACATTCTATATTATGTAAAACATGAACGAATCACATTATCTCAAAACGATGAAGAAAATCGAGATAATAAGTCATG
>LOND01000241.1:184644-195395 GCA_014220965.1 Paragonimus kellicotti
GATGATTTCTACGGTGTCAATATACTGTTCGCTAACGCCAAGGAGAAAAAGTATCTGGCAGTTTTCGGCAAATATTCGGGAGATTAGGGCCAACCATTATCAAGATTAACGAGCACTTGTTGGTGAGTCATATAAGTCAATACGGTGCTCGGACGTTATTTGATAATGGTCAAGTCATTCGCGACTTTTTCGTCTGATCATATTCAATGTGACCGTCACCTTAATTAAATGATCACTTATTGTCGTCTTTTTACACACAACTCCCCTATATTAGTGCATCCCTTAGGCGACCCATTGAGCGTCTGGCAGTGTCCATGTCGACTTTTCTGAAGCCATCAACAAAGCATTTCGTCGCAATAAAGATACGCTAGCTTTCTTCGTCATGTTGCCCCATTTCAACAATTCGAACTATTAAGAAATACTGTAGACGCATCAGACATTGTTGCTGATGCTGTTCTTTTACAAAATGCTCAGAGATTGCTGTTACAGTTCTAATGCTTTTCTAAACATTTACTAGGAAGATAAAACGTTCCGTTTTCAGATGCTTGATACTATTTAGCCGTAAGTTATTTTCATTACACTCTTGAGACTCTAAAACTTGTGTTTTTTACCAACCGAAAACCGTGGGTCAACACGTTCTGCAACTCAAGCAAACCTTGTTTGTTGCACGAAGTACGGGAGTTAGGGCTCATGTGATAGTTTTCTTTTACGCATTCCACCTTTCTGGTATCGATAACGTATTCCGTCACCACTCGTCTGTACATCAAGGGCTAGACTGTGACTACTAACCTTAGCAGATTTATCTTTTGTTTTGTAGTTCTCTTGTTATTTCCGCGACCAAGATGACAAAGTCTAATCTACAAGCAACAGACGTCTGACCAAAAAAGGTAATCACTGCGAGACATATTTCTTACGGTCATTTGGTTGATGACAATAGATGTGGTTAGGTGCAGCCTTCATCTTCAGTGTATCACCTCACACAAGAAACAGTACTTTCACAATAACGCTTCATACTTTCAACAAATTAGTATCACACTATCCACTCCTATCTGTTCAACCTGCAGCCTCTTCTGTAGCGAGAATCCATCCTGTATACATCGAACATAATTGCATGCATACTGCCTTAATGAAGAAGTATATTTCGTAAGTCTCTTTTGGCTGTTCCTTCACCACCAAACAAGCTTTGACAACACCCAATGGCCACTACTCTCAATGCACCACGTCTGCGATATTCAATACAAAGCCGTCACATTTGACCTTGCACTTATGCTTCAGCTGCTTATGGAGGAATTAAAATCGGGTAGATAGTCTGTTCTATACTTAAACCAACAGGAGGAGATCCGGTAAATGTCTAACTCCTCGCATTTAAAATATATTCTCATTATTTGTGGCAGTTTCAGAACTCTTGGTCCGCCGCACTGATGAATAGTTTGGCATGTACATAAGATGATCACACACATTGAATATCACAGATACAAGTAATCGACTGTTAAGTATGCTTCTTGACTTTCTGCGGAAATTTTATCATGTTACTTCACTATTGTCTGATGTCTAGCAACTGACACAACATTTCTTCTCAGCAGTCCCATAAATTGCTGTTGCCTGCTGCCATACTACCATATTGAACTAAAGCGCCACTATGTGCCCTTCAACGGTTTCTCATTTCTTCTCTTCAGACATTAACTTTTCAGAAATAATAGTCTTTTCGAAAAAGTTTGATTTGTTTTCTCCCAAAATATTGCTAGCGAGGAGCCTGATCAGTTGATAACGAGTTTCTCATCTCAAACCGCATTACACTTGTTTGGAAACAATTGAGCACATTTCCTGAAGGCTTTCCCGACAACGTTGATACCTCACAAGTGGAGATCAATGCTGTCCTCCTCTAGGCTAATGAACAGATTCCATGTTAAATTCACACCTGCAAGAGACAGTTGAACCACCACATAGCAGCCAAATTTCTTTCACAAATCCACTAGTCACCTAGAGCAACTTTTGTCAGCAGCACCGCCACGTACATACAGTGAATACTGACCAGAAACCAACGATGTTCAACAATGAACCTCAGTTTATGATGATGGCGAAGTACTAACGCGGTGACAATATGAGACTTCTAATGTACAGCGAGAAGTTTAATAATTGCTTGTGTAGAATAACTCAATCTCTCCAGATACAAACAAACCAAATTATCAGAACTGAACGTAATGGACTAAACAAAACTCATTTCAACGACCTTTCCACAAATTATGAATCACCTTGCGTCTTTGGGAGTCCCCATAGCTCATTAGCAGATATATCATAGTCATGGTTGTGAATATCAGTAAAAGGGTTTTGTTGCGTACTTGTTCATAAGAGAGATCAAGACTTTGTTCAAGTCTTGCGGTGGCTAAGTAGTAAAATGTATCATGAACCAGAAGTATTTCGTATAAAACTTCCCCTTAAAGCGACTTCATCGCTATGTTTTGTCAGTTTTGCTCTCAGGCTGGTAACGGGCTAATGTGATAGGTACTTTTGCAGAAGTTCAGCTCCAAGTCAAATGGTTTCATGTACTTGTTCTTGCTGGAGAACGTCGTTAAGCTAAATGACTGAACAATGATGTCACTCCATTGTCAGCGAAACCAGATACTGCTCCTCATATGTACCTATACCTCTAGAACATCAGGCTGCGATCAGTTGTGGGTGATGTTCAACTTGAAATTAACCAAATCCCCGACTACTCATCAGTAATCTAAAATATCGCCTAGCAGGTTTAATGAGATCGGAGATTTCGACCTGTCTAGGAAGTCCTAATCGCGGGTTATCGATTGGAGTTAACAGACAGTAACTGTGTCTCCTCTCGAGACGATCGGGCAACCTGATCATTACTCACAAGCGAAAGTGGTTGAGCGTTCACATATGATAATTCGGTCGTGCCTAATGTGAGGTCAATGGCGCAGTGGTAAACACGGTTGCCTCATGAAAGCATGGCCGGAGTTCTAGTCCCGGCAGTTGGCAAGGATATGCACTACTGACGAGCTCTAATGCTTCTTTTCGAAAGGGGCCGACTGGAAAGTCTATGGGAATGCGACAGCTGCGATCAATTGTGGGTGATGTTCAACTTGAAATTAACCAAATCCCCTACTACTCATCAGTAATATAAAATGATTGCTGATTACATTACATTCCAGTCGACAACGTTCGAGGCAATTTCTTAAGTCTGGTTTTTTCTACGTATGTGATCCAGTCGATCGATTTTTCACGTACTTCTGCCGGTTGCGGGTTTGTCGTCATTCCTTATCCTAGGAAGGCCTCAGATTGGACACATTCACATACGGAGTGGAACACGTTTTCTATAACATTCAAATTTAGAAACGGGCAAGTGGAATTACACTACTGATAGAACCGACTTCCTTCACGGTGAACCGAGATTTTTTGTATGTCTAGATAAGACACTGTATGTTCAAACAAATGACGTTTCAGTTCATCACTATACCAATTGTACAGCCTGTTTGAATAAGTTTCAATTTGCTGGATTTGGGCCACATTCTATCAAAGCTACGTCTTCCTGTAACAGTCAAATATTCACCCAGTGCAATGGTTTAGGGGATGAACATGTATAAATCAGCCATTGCATGCTTCACCTGACACAAAATTTGATTAGCGGACATTGGGAAGTTACGTTGTCAATTAATGTCCTCTCATCACCAGAGTTAAAAGAGCTAGAAACTATGCGTGGAAAATTGTCAATCGAACTTTAAAGAGCCCAATGAACCAACCGAAAGACATATCTTTTAGAAAACACCTAATCCTGAAAATTCTGCGCTTTGGCTGGATTCGAACCAGCGACGGCCACATCATATCCAACCTCACCAATCGCCCTACCGCCTGAACTACGAAGCCACGCCGGGGTCTCAGACAGTTAAAATCTGTACTCTGTTACCCACCGGTCCTACTGTCTCATATGGAATCCGTCCACAGATATTTGGGATCGGCTTCCCCTGCAAAATTTTCCAAAATGTTCACGCTGTAATCCACCAACGCCGCTGTTAAGCGTAGAAAATGTATTACTAATACGCTTCGCAGGTGCTCTGAAGTATAAGGTTGCAACCGAAAATATTTCGAGAATAGTTAGTAGTTCTCAGAACAAAATGGATGCAAAATGCTGGATTTAGAATGCTACGGGGTGCAGTCAACAGACAGTACCAATCACAGTGAATCGTTGCCCGACCCTTCGGTCAGTTTCCAGTAGGTAATTGCTGTTTGTTGTTTGCGGAAGAAAGCGCGTACAAGAAAAGCAACATCGCTACACTCGTGTCTTCTTCTCGGTCAAAGTTGCAGTCATTGGAATGTCCGGCAACACAGATGCCACTGTCTATTTTCTTACAATTCGTGGTCGGGTGTGAGATTGATTCGAAAATACGAAGCAACAACCTGAACTTTTCGTGGTAGTGAAATGTTCCTAGACGTAAGAAAAGCTGAATCGCCAAATGATCGGAGAAATATTTTTAAGTAACGGTTGATTCATCCTTCCGCAGTCAAAGTGGAAATACAAGGAAACAGAAAATGCTTTCGACCAGACAGGTTCTTCAATTAATCCCATGCGGTTAACTTTTAGGTAGTGAGACTTCGTAGAGTACATTAGGCGGAATCAAAATAACTGTAAACCAAATACTGTTAATTCCGTATCCTATCTATTTTAATGAAGTTATCGAACCGGTAACTTTTTCAGTCTACTGAATGGCGGAGCACAGAAGCCGTGTTATTTCCAATCGTTACGGACAAGCCTTGAAACTTAAACATATTTTGAAAAAATGACGAAGATGGCAGGGGTAGAGGAGTTGCCTTAAGGTGTGCGATGTAAATTTAGTGATGGACACAAGCATATCAGGAGATCTGTAGCCCAAGCACAATATAACAGTAGCAGCCAAAGGACGGCATAGGTTTGTGAGGGTGATGGTCAACGGAGCAACCTAAGGTAAAGTTTAAGCAGATAACCGATGCATTCGCATTTCTGTAGAGAACGTAAGCGATGAAAGTCAGCACAGCAACATTTGTGGAGGATGGTAGTTTACACTTTCCCGAAGATTTCTTAAACTTTCACTTCCGGTGTACTAGTTACTTGGACTGTCCTCCTAACTTCCGACAATTCAAAGAATTACCTTTTTCTCTGAACCACAAATACTGTTATTATTCTAAAAATCTTCCCCGATAATCGGATATAAAGCAACATTCCATGCAACCGGTCAGCTCTCTGACTCTTCCTGACCCAATAGTATTCGACCGTGTGTTCAAAAAAGGTTAGTTCCTCGTTTGTTGAGTACGTCTGTCATATTTGGGCTGCTGGAAACCTTAGGCCATAATGTCGTGCTTGTTTTACGTTGGCCGGTACGTGAACCGTAATACTGTTTATTCAACGTACGTCTTTCAACTTTCAGCTTCTGTTTATAAGCGCCCAAATACCCTAATATTTTTCATGCGTGTCTACTTGCTGCAACTCTGTATCCACCTCCATTCCACAGTTAAATGATAAGATATGCTCTGTTTCATGAAAGCAAGAGTGTGATGGAAATCTACTCGATTCACCGCTTATCCAAACCCCGACACAATAGAAGATCTAACAGGGGCCAATCCAAACGTCGCGTTAAAGATACTACATCAGGATTGGACGAACAGTCTCAATGTTACGCCTTCCGTTATTCGCTAATTTCTTTGTTCTGTATTGCACCAATTAACTTACAGTTTGTGACTTTGTATGTGCCAATACGATCAGCCAATGACAGACTGTGATTTCTTTAATACTGTTGTACATCCATAAATTCGGCTTCTTGTCTCATGAATAAGAACTGCTTACTGCAACCAGTACGAGGTCTTCTCCTTATTACTTGCATGGGAGGTTTCAATCCGAGTACAATTTTTAGAGCTATTCAAAGTCCCTAGTTCCGAGTATTACAAAAAGATACCCATCATCGTGTGTCGAAATTGAGACTTTCTTATCTCCAAGTATTTACAATAAACTACTCGAAAATACATAGCATATTCGAGAACAGACCACGACTTTTCATCATCATTTTTACATGTCGGAAATGTTGCTTTATTTTATGGAAGCGATTCTACAGCCACATGCACAGCAGATCTGTACACTCCAGATCTACGCCTCCAGAGCAAGTCTGCCGAACTGCCGAGGCAGTAAAACTCACGAGTGTAATGTAATCTGTTGGAAACTTTGAACTTCTATACCGGAGGCGTAAGTCGAGAATGATGCATGTGGCGCGAAAACCTCTAGACAGTGGTTTTATCGAAAAAACGTATCTCTTCCACTATCATTTGTTTCTGGTCCCTGTTTCAGTTGATAGTCTGAAGGAGTTAGTCAGGAACAGTTTACTATCTTGCACACCGCTATGTGCTTACTGAAATTATACTCCACTGATTATCCCACAACTCGAATGATATTTTGGTCGACTACCTGAGGTACGACCTCGTAAACCGACGCAGACAACATGTGACAAATGCAGAGCTGTAGTCACCGAGGAAGGAATGGCGCGTCCAGTAAACCAGACGCACATCCGGCAGTGGCGCAAACTTTAGGGACAGATCCTAATCATCGTCATCATAGACAGTAAATGCTCAACCGCCACACAACCATGCAGAGGTACGAAAAAGCAAATCTTGTGTAGGAAGAGAGAAGAAAAAGAAGGGGACGGAAAGGGACCTAACTACTAAAAATAGCTACGTCTATATTCAAACATTCAACATCAAGGTGCCTACACCTTGCAAACAAACAACCGAGCTGTAAGTGAAAGTAAGGCGTCATCAGCAAGACAGCTTCCTTACGGCTTTCACTGCCCCGCATCATTAAGTGCACTCACTTCACAGACAACTCGGCCAAACAACGACAACATTCACGCCACTGAGCTCGATTAGCCGCCATCTCACCTAACGTCTCAAGCCACCGACTCTGTGAGTCGCGAGGGCCCCAGCCCGGGAGACGAACCCGATCTACAGTGACCAACCCCTTCGTGAACGATTTCATTTGTCTACGCCAGGTCATCATCTGTCCACCTCGCACCTTGCGCCAGTCGGCCGCAGCGTCGGCAAAGAGTGCTCGGTGTGGCAAACGACTAGCTGGCATCCTTAGTACATGACCTAACCATCTAAGTCTGTGCAAATGTAGCGACTGAACAAGAGAACTCGTTTGACAATCAGTGCCAAACACCCGCTTCCTAACCTCCTCGTTGCTTACTCGCTGGTGCCACCCGATACGAGCGATTGAACGCAGACATCGGTGGTCAAATACCTGAAGACGGTTCACGTCCTCTACTCCTGAGCGGCCACGTTTCGCTGCCGTAAAGTAATACAGCCCTCACTGTTGTCTTATATACGCGACCCTTAAGCTTCAGAGAGAATACCTCTCTGTCGCCATAGGTGCCTCAGATTAGCGAACACCGCCCTAGCCTTGGAAATACGCGCTTCTATTTCATTCCCTACACCTCCGCCGCTTGAGCCCTCTCTCCGCACATAGCCGCAGTTGGTAGACCATTTAAGGAGAAGCGATGCGAACTGTTATGTCAGACAAAAATGAATGTGAATCAAGTCAGCCAATTATTTGCAAGTGTTAAATGGTTTTATGCACTGTAATGTGGGAGATGGCCGAGTTATACTAACCGTTGTTAGGGACAACTTTGACATCAATTCCTTTAGAAGTAGGAACTAAATATGGATGTAGTTCGCTTTAGAAATTAACTTGTAGAAGCACTACTTGTGTACTTGTTAAAATGACTACACAGTTAACCGGGCTTTAAACAAAAACGTTGCGGTGTTTATCAGTATGTTGCTACGAAAAAAGAAGTCGGCAGTCTGTGCCGAATATGCACTACGACGTAAATACTCTGTATCATAAATAAAATACTGCCCTTTTCACACCGGTTATATACTGATTTTATCAGTCAGACGTGAACGATGCTTGAGATGGGGTGTCTAGTAAGCTGAGGCCATGAGGGACGTGCATGCTAGGATGAAGCAGATAAATCGCATAGATGCTGACATTCGACAAGAATGATCAAGATGAAGTATAAGGGGAAGCGATTGCACGTACGTCAGTGGCCAACAAGTGGAAAGCAAGAAGCACGCACTTGTCGTGTCCCGTCCACCTTAGCTATAAAGTAGCCAGTGCTTCTGTCCACTTAATATACAACATTGTGATAAGTTACGTACATCTTCCAACGGTTCGATCCAATTCTAATTTTGTTGCGAAACGTCATTGTTTTGTTTTTCGTGCTAATCCTGTGGCTGATTGGTTGAGAACGACGTGATGTCCGGATTTAACCTAACTTCGTTTATCTTTCGTACTAATTCCCTCACTAGGTAGATCTTTCATCCGACCCAGTAATAAAATTACGCTCCAGTTGTGGAACAGTTTCTTTTCGTCGCAATTTTTGGGATCGCAATGACATCCACCAAATTGTGGCCGTCATGGTCTATTTGTTATTCGTTCTTTAATTGAGATGTGGTGTCAACATTAGCTCCTGTAAAACTTCACAGTTCGTTATCAGGCCATTCATTGTATCATGTGTGGGATATTCAACTTCATCAAAAATTGATTTCGAAGTGGGTTATTGTGAAAGAAACCTTGATTATGAATGGCCATTTTGTAGCACTGTACGTAGATTCTGCAGACTCACCGAAACTTAGCTTCATTTCGAACATTTAATAGTTTCAGTTACGACTCTGTAATATGCAGTGGAAGATACCACAAGACAAGAGGACTAATACCTCCATTTACAAGAGCAAAACATCCTGGAGGAATGCGCAAATGGTCGTGCAAGTCAGAAGTCAAGGATCCGTCCTGGCTCACACGGGAAAGTTAAACTTACGCTTGCCTAAAGCCTTTAGGTGGCAATCTACGAGTCACCTCTGTTTCAAAACTTCACCTGCGGAGTTCAGTCAATGCTGATGTGTCTGTTGTTTCTTTAGGGTCACTAGAGCTAGGGAGTCACTTTATGGGGCCAAGAAGGGGACAGAGTTTGCCAATGAGGGATTGGAACCGCAGGTACCATTTGTAACTTTGCGCGATGTCACGGCAGGCATATCAAGCGTGTGTAATGTGCCGAAGGTTAACTGGATCGATAAGCAACGAGTGAGTACTATGAGATTGCCGTACGTGACGAAAACATGACTGAGATAGGTCCTACGTTGGGCCGATGACACTGGAAACATTTAAACCGACAGATGTGAATTGAATTTGGGAGCATTTTGCAAAACATGCAGGTCCAACAAATGTTCGAATTAAACCACATCGACCAGTATGTTTCCCATGATGAACTTCTGTCTGTCTAAGATAGGATGGCGGTCGATATCGTCGAGACCAGTCCGTTCAGTTCTTGAAAGGTAGCATGAGATCGGATTGTCTTGGCGCCCTGCTAATGTCGACTTGTCAGATAAAAACGTTATTTTTAGAAAAGGTTTCTAGTTGGTGAAAAGTTGAACAGTAAAGGATCACTAACTGAGAAGAAGGCATACTAAAAAAAACAGGTACCCATCTACATAGACGACACGCCCGTAAGGGCAGTAACATAATTCTTGTCAGTCATGGTATTTCATTCATCTCTCGTCCTTGGATACCGACAAACTAGGTGACTTCACGGTTGCAGTAAATTTTTAAGCTAGGTTTTTGAACGGAAGTCGGTTGCATAATTCCAGTCTTGGTAAAAATTTGTCTGTTAAGCTAAAAGTGTGAGAAATTGCCAGTGAAAACAATATTTTCAAATTCCTAGCCAAAAAATTTTGACCTCCACTACGCTGCTGTCTAATTCACATCGGGCGATCTCGGTGGTAGTGAGTTCTTGTATCTCCACTGATTGAATAAAGGTGTCTGGAAGACTGAGCTATCCCTAACTAAGCACCTGGCTCTTAAATTTTCCCCGAACTATTGTGCATCCTATTTCCCTTCGGTCGTAACTTTATGTTTTAACGAAATTTTCCAAAGCAATCGTATGTTTAAATGAAATATCAAACGCTTATTTGTGGGATGAGTTATAATAAGCTTTCTTGCAGATCATATGTTCCATGTGCCAGTAGTACAGTTTTGTTTCTTCTTGACATTATGTGACCAGGGGGTTACGGAAGTGTCATACTTACTTATGAGTGTACTAAATGAAACTGTTGAACTCTACATCTATTTCCTATTAGTGTGCGGAAATCGATTTGTGCACAGCTTGTATATGAAGACCTTAATTTCTGTTTATTAATTGGCGAGCGCAGGAATTTTTTCCCGATCGGTTGCGAGTGTTCCCCTCCTTTTCTGTACTTATATACGAATGAGAAATTCTGTGCTTATGTACTGCGAGCTATATTAACCTGATATTACCACACACGAATTAGTCTCTTCTCTTCTTCTGCCTTCAGTACTAGACGGAAGAAGTCTGAAGTCGAAACGCAGGAAGTTGTTGTCCACTAGCGTAATAAGTTAAAATATCAGGCAACCAGTTGTCACCTCTTATAAAACGAACCAAACTGGACCAAACTGATTTTTCATCGTTCAATCAAACGAAGGTTCGGAAATCACACGCTTTCTAGCTGTCTGCGCAAAGAACCGTATCGCGTCAAATTCTTCGGGCTTGGCTGCCTCAAACCTTTAAATGTTTGGTAGGATCTAACTCGTTTTTCCAGTCAGCAAAGATGCATCGAGCGAATCGATCGACCAAATTAAGCTGATTTCTTGTAACCGAGTCAGATGAGACCTGTTAAGCGCTCATTCGACCAACTTGACTTTTGGTCCG
>LOND01000242.1:0-13010 GCA_014220965.1 Paragonimus kellicotti
GCTTATGCTCCTACTGAGTGTAGTTACACCGGCGTCAAGGACGCATTTTACTCGGATCTGGTCCACTCTCCTTCGGTCGACACATGGCTCTGACAGTCATTCGAGTCCGGAGATATGAATGCCCAGGTCGGTCGTCTTGATGAGGCTAAGTCTTGTTTGGGTTCCAGGATTAGAATAGAATCTTATCGCTCGGATAATTGAGGGCAGCTGATGCAATTGTGTGTTAAACATAAGCTACATTTAGCCAGCACTATTTTCATACATTATTATACCTGGTGACCTCTTCTCCAAATCAGACCTTTTCTCAGATAAACCACAGCTGTTAGTTATAGGTAGCGGAGTTCCATTCAAGACTGTCGTTCCTTATTGGGCACATGCTTGGATTCAGATCATGCGTTGGTACGTTGCCGTTTTGTTCTTAATTTTGAAGGGTCAATGACCCGATCGACAACAATGAGTGGCCATTGAGAACCTGGCTATGACATCAGTAAACTAAGTACCAAACTAGCTCAGAAAACGGGATTATCAATTTTAACCCCGAAGATCCTAACAGCTGTTGGACCCAAATCTCTCATGAAGCAGAAACTGTAGCATGCGGCACAGGGGTACGTGGGTTAAACAAACATTGGATCTTCAGAGAAATCCCTGGAGTTGTTAGAAGCCAGACGGAACATTCCTCTGGCAGTTCATATAACAAGTTCGGGGAGATATCCGTAGGAAGCTGAAGCGTAGCCTGATCGCCGATCGTGGAGGCTTGGTTAATGGAGACGTTAAGGAAACGAAAACCGTTTTTGCTTTGGGAAACACTTCTCAAGCATGAACATGCTACCGGTCCAAGGTGACCGTCTGTCAGTGAAGCTACCAGCGAGATAAATGGCAAAATGATTCATAAGTCCAGAAGGTTAGAGCGTTGGGTGGAACATTTTGAGAGGTCAATTTAGCTGGCCTCCTGCTTCTACTGCGTTATCACCACAAACTTGTAATGTAGCACTCTGGTCGGCGGAGTTAAGACCATCCACTAAAACTGAGGTTCGCAATTGCCTTTCGGCTCTCAATCGTAATAGGGCTGCTGGCCCAGATGATCTCGTGCCGGCACTTTTCAAAGAAGGTGGCGAGGCGTTAGTAGAGGCATTGACTCAGTTGTTTCAACTTGTGTGGACGACGGAGACCATCCCTCCGTGCTGGGGTCACTCGATAATAGTTCCATATTCAAGAAGTGGCCAGGGCTCTTGCGAAAACCATAGGGAATTAGCTTGACCTCAGTCATTACTAGGGTTCTGGCATCCATTATACTTCGTCGACTCACTGCAGTTCGGGAGGCAAACATTAGGGAAGAACAGGCAGGGTTTCGTTCCTGGACGGGGATGTATTGATCAAATTTTCACTTTTCGTCAAATTCTGGACAGCGTCATGTGTACCGCCGGCCAACAATCGCCATATTCCTCGACTATAAAGGTGCGTTCGATTCAGTCGATTGACCTGCACACTTAGAAGTCGCATAAAGACACAGGTGTATCCGACCAAATATATGAACGTATTGTCGGTGTTTTATTCCTATACTACAGCTCAGATTAGGGTTCAGTCGATTGACCTGCACACTTAGAGTCGCTTAAACGCAGGGGTGTACCGACCAAGTATGTGAACATACTGTCGGCGCTTTATTCCCATACTTCAGCTCAGGTTAGGGTTTACGGCGAACTATCTGACAGTTTCAGCACCAGGAGCGGCGTACGTCAAGGCTGTCCACTTTCACCATTCTTGGTCAGTTTTGTGACGTTATGATGGAGGATTGTTTACAGCACTAACAAAACGCCGACGTGGATCTCCTGCCTTATCTTGATCATGCTGACAACACCGTGTTGTTCGGCAATTTTCAAGCAGCACAGACAATGTTAGGGGTTATTTCAGGCTCTACAAAACATTGCGGAACCTGCCTGGCGACTTTAAATTGCCGTGTCTTTGCAAGACCGTTGTGATTACATAGATAATGAAGTTATGCAGGTTGTCGACCGGTTTGTTTACCTGGAAAGCTGCATCAGCGATGGCGGAGGTGTAGGGAATGAAATAGAAGCGCGTATCTCTAAGGTTAGGGTGGTATTCGCTAATCTAGGACACCTTTAGCGACGCAGAGGCTTAAGGGTCGTGTATATAAGGTGACAATGAGGGCTGTATTACTTTACGGCAGCGAAACCTGGCCGCTCAGGGTAGAGGACGTGAACCGTCTTCAGGTATTTGACCACCGATGTCTGCGTTCGATCGCTCGTATCGGGTGGCACCAGCGAGTAAGCATAGATCCGCGAGGCGCAAGGATGACTTCTGGCGGGAAGTGCGAAAATCGGCTTTCGTACGTCCTGCATCGGCTTTACTGTCACAACGAGACTGGACCTTGACGTGGTGTGACGGCTTGCGCATCTCGATGACCTATTGGGCTAAACTGGACGGTGTGGCCACCACACCGATAGAGTCACTCATACCAGGCAGGCCAATGGGTAGAGGTCTGACAAACCAGTCTCCTGGTCCTCCAGGTTGGGTTGGAAGAAGGTTGGCATCTTTTTCCGGAAAAAGTACCAGTTCTGGTACATTGCCACCCAACCGCTGCCTTGCGGTACAGGCTTTTGAGCCAAAGGCTTTGGTTGAGAACCCTAATCGTTCTCCTGTCTAGGTCTGGGCGTCCTGGCAGTATCTCAGCCCACATACAACCATGAATAATCACAACACAAGTAATTCCATACTGCATCGGCCGTCTCGCAGTATAAACCGGGTCGCCCTATCTGCTGCATACAGCAGGGTGGATAGGCGAAAACATGCTACTGCTGACCCCTCCCCCACTGTCCTATCAAATTTAGCTCTCAGGCCCCTCCCGACCTCCATTTCTGAATTACTCTACAGGTCCCACAACAGATGTAGCTAACTGTAGTAACACTGAGCCGGTAAGTTCCGTCTCTTGCCTTTCAGCTTCAGGCCTCCCTCGTCCCTTGCTTAGACCTAGAATGCGAATTAATATAGGTGCCTTCAACGTTCGCACGCTAAAACAGATAGGTCAGCAAGCGGCTCTCGCACGAACGCTAGACTCGTTGCACGTTGATGTCTGCTGTATCTCGGAGACTAGAATCCATGACAGTAGTCAACGTATGGAACTAACAGCACCCGCATTGTCTACCCGATACTGGTTATACACTTCGGGTGACTCCACAGCCGCTGTTACAGGTCAGGCTGGGGTAGGTATAGTTCTCAGCACGACGGCCGCAGCCGCATTAGTAGATTGGATTCCTGTTAACAGTAGACTTTGTGCCGTCCGCTTGGCAGGTTCTGTTAAAACCAGCTCTAGACGCAAAACTTTCAGAAATTTATTCATTGTGTCTGCTTATGCTCCTACTGACTGTAGTGACATCGGCGTAGTTGTTCCGCTTAGACTTCTTTTATTAATTTTCAACCGTCTTAGTAACGTTTTCTTCTAGGATATTCCACGTCACTGTTGAGGTGAGCGGCAGCCTGAACCACAGTACCTTCTAGGTCAGGCTCATGGCTGTTGTGATGTTGACAATGATGATCGCTTGGCTGGTGAATGCGGAATTATGTGAAGGGGTTCTTTAGTCCTCCGGAAGTAGGTAAGCCTTAAACGGTCAATGGTAACCGAATCCCGAATACCCTGATGCTCGATGGCATGGAGACGGTCCATCTGTTGAGATACCTTGAATGGACCTTCGTACGGTCGCCTAAAGGGACGGCGCAAACCATCCGCGCGGGCAGACACGGGTGTGCAACTTTGAAACTCTTTACGAACAAACACTGGAGTTTTGTTCTCGAGTGTCTGCTAAATGGAGGCGACTGATGTGTGATGTGAGCTGCTCGGCATAGGAAGCGTCGTATCGAAGGTTGTCTGCAACAGAGGAAAAGTATGCTCCAGGAAGGTGTAATGGCTGGTCATAACAAAGGTCATCGCTAGAAGCATGCAAGTCGGCAAGAATCGTGCATATGTCAAGCAAAACCATTGGCGGAGCTTTTGTCTGGCAGATTGCATCAACTGTGGCCAGAGCGGCCTTTAGTTGTCGATGACAGTTTCCGAGTATTCTATCTGCAGCCGGGTAATGCACGTACGGTGACATTCGAGTGACTTGTTTCCGCCTAAAAAACCATCTTCGAATTGGGGGCCGCGATCGGTTGTCATCGTCGTCGGGTAACCGTGAGATGCCACCCGGCGTTCAATAAAAACGCGCGTCACGGTTTCCGAGCGGACGTCAAGTAAGGGAACAACCTCTGACCATCGCGTGAAACGACCTATCAGCGGTGGTAACAGATGGCCCGCGTTATTGATGCGCAACGAGGGCGGTAGTCGATGACCATCGGACAATAGGAGCCGATACTTGACGGTGTCTTTGCTTGTTGAGAGGCTGAGCAAGATCGTGTCTAGATGGGGGGTTCTTTTGCCTGACGGACCAAACATATCTGTTAAAGGTGAGCTTGACCGTGAACCGGACATCAAGATGGGAATGTTATGTAACGAACCGAACACGTGTCGTTCAATTACTAACGGCGTATTAGTTCCGGGTGCCATTAGTAACGATAGATCCGCGAGGCGCAAGGATGACTTCTGGCGGGAAGTGCGAAAATCGGCTTTCGTACGTCCTGCATCGGCTTTACTGTCACAACGAGACTGGACCTTGACGTGGTGTGACGGCTTGCGCATCTCGATGACCTATTGGGCTAAACTGGACGGTGTGGCCACCACACCGATAGAGTCACTCATACCAGGCAGGCCAATGGGTAGAGGTCTGACAAACCAGTCTCCTGGTCCTCCAGGTTGGGGGTTGGAAGAAGGTTGGCATCTTTTTCCGGAAAAAGTACCAGTTCTGGTACATTGCCACCCAACCGCTGCCTTGCGGTACAGGCTTTTGAGCCAAAGGCTTTGGTTGAGAACCCTAATCGTTCTCCTGTCTAGGTCTGGGCGTCCTGGCAGTATCTCAGCCCACACACAACCATGAATATCACAACACAAGTAATTTCATACTG
This sequence comes from Paragonimus kellicotti, assembly GCA_014220965.1. NCBI lineage: Eukaryota > Metazoa > Platyhelminthes > Trematoda > Plagiorchiida > Troglotrematidae > Paragonimus > Paragonimus kellicotti. Next base: position 5,011 of record LOND01000242.1, read on the forward strand.
CATCGGCCGTCTCGCAGTATAAACCGGGTCGCCCTATCTGCTGCATACAGCAGGGTGGATAGGCGAAAACATGCTACTGCTGACCCCTCCCCCACTGTCCTATCAAATTTAGCTCTCAGGCCCCTCCCGACCTCCATTTCTGATAATTACTCTACAGGTCCCACAACAGATGTAGCTAACTGTGTAACACTGAGCCGGTAAGTTCCGTCTCTTGCCTTTCAGCTTCAGGCCTCCCTCGTCCCTTGCTTAGACCTAGAACGCGAATTAATATAGGTGCCTTCAACGTTCGCACGCTAAAACAGATAGTCAGCAAGCGGCTCTCGCACGAACGCTAGACTCGTTGCACGTTGATGTCTGCTGTATCTCGGAGACTAGAATCCATGACAGTAGTCAACGTATGGAACTAACAGCACCCGCATTGTCTACCCGATACTGGTTATACACTTCGGGTGACTCCACAGCCGCTGTTACAGGTCAGGCTGGGGTAGGTATAGTTCTCAGCACGACGGCCGCAGCCGCATTAGTAGATTGGATTCCTGTTAACAGTAGACTTTGTGCCGTCCGCTTGGCAGGTTCTGTTAAAACCAGCTCTAGACGCAAAACTTTCAGAAATTTATTCATTGTCTGCTTATGCTCCTACTGACTGTAGTGACATCGGCGTCAAGGACGCATTTTACTCGGATCTGGCCACTCTCCTTCGGTCGACACGTGACTCTGACAGACATTCGAGTCGGAGATATGAATGCCAAGGTCAGTCGTCTTGATGAGGCTAGTCTTGTTTGGGTTCCAGGATTAGAATAGAATCTTATCGCTCGGATAATTGAGGGCAGCTGATGCAATTGTGTGTTAAACATAAGCTACATTTAGCCAGCACTATTTTCATACATTATTATACCTGGTGACCTCTTCTCCAAATCAGACCTTTTCTCAGATAAACCACAGCTGTTAGTTATAGGTAGCGGAGTTCCATTCAGGATCGTCGTTCCTCTTGAGGCACAGCTGGATTCAAATCATGCGTTGGTACGTTACCGTTTTGTTCTTAATTTTGAAGGGTCAATGACCCGATCGACAACAATGAGTGGCCATTGAGAACCTGGCTATGACATCAGTAAACTAAGTACCAAACTAGCTCAGAAAACGGGATTATCAATTTTAACCCCGAAGATCCTAACAGCTGTTGGACCCAAATCTCTCATGAAGCAGGTACTGTAGCATGCGGCACAGGGGTACGTGGGTTAAACAAACATTGGATCTCAGAGAAATCCTGGAGTTGTTAGAAGTCCAGACGGAACATTCCTCTGGCAGTTCATATAACAATTCGGGGAAATATCCGTAGGAAGCTAAAGCGTAGCCTGATCGCCCATCGTGGAGCTTGGTTAATGGAGTACGTTAAGGAAACGAAAACCGTTTTTGCTTTGGGAAACACTTCTCAAGCATGAACATGCTACCGGTCCAAGGTGACCGTCTGTCAGTGAAGCTACCAGCGAGATAAATGGCAAAATGATTCATAAGTCCAGAAGGTTAGAGCGCTGGGTGTAGCATTTCGAGAGTCAATTTCGCTGGCCTCCTGCTTCTACTGCCTTATCACCACAAAATTGTAATGTAGCACTCTGGTCGGCGGAGTTAAGACCATCCACTGAGACTGAGGTTCGCAATTGCCTTTCGGCTCTCAATCGTAATAGGGCTGCTGGCCCAGATGATCTCGTGCCGGCACTTTTCAAAGAAGGTGGCGAGGCGTTAGTAGAGGCATTGACTCAGTTGTTTCAACTTGTGTGGACGACGGAGACCATCCCTCCGTGCTGGGGTCACTCGATAATAGTTCCCATATCCAAGAAGTGGCCAGGGCTCTAGCGAAGAACCATACGGGAATTAGCTTGACCTCAGTCATTACTAGGGTTCTGGCATCCATTATACTTCGTCGACTCACTGCAGTTCGGGAGGCAAACATTAGGGAAGAACAGGCAGGGTTTCGTTCCTGGACGAGCATGTATTGGTCAAATTTTCCCTTTTCGTCAAATTGTGAGACAGCGCCAAAGGTACCGCCAGCCAACAATTGCCATATTCCTCCACTATAAAGATGCGTTCGATTCAGTCGATTGACCTGCACACTTAGAAGTCGCATAAAGACACAGGTGTACCGACCAAATATATGAACGTATTGTCGGTGTTTTATTCCTATACTTCAGCTCAGATTAGGGTTTACGACGAACTTTCCTACAATTTCAGCACCAGGGGGTGACGTGAGCCAAGGCTGTCCACTTTCACCATTCTTGGTCAGTTTTGTGACGTTATGATGGAGGATTGTTTACAGCACTAACAAAACGCCGACGTGGATCTCCTGCCTTATCTTGATCATGCTGACAACACCGTGTTGTTCGGCAATTTTCAAGCAGCACAGACAATGTTAGGGGTTATTTCAGGCTCTACAAAACATTGCGGAACCTGCCTGGCGACTTTAAATTGCCGTGTCTTTGCAAGACCGTTGTGATTACATAGATAATGAAGTTATGCAGGTTGTCGACCGGTTTGTTTACCTGGAAAGCTGCATCAGCGATGGCGGAGGTGTAGGGAATGAAATAGAAGCGCGTATCTCTAAGGCTAGGGTGGTATTCGCTAATCTAGGACACCTTTAGCGACGCAGAGGCTTAAGGGTCGTGTATATAAGGTGACAGTGAGGGCTGTATTACTTTACGGCAGCGAAACCTGGCCGCTCAGGGTAGAAGGACGTGAACCGTCTTCAGGTATTTGACCACCGATGTCTGCGTTCGATCGCTCGTATCGGGTGGCACCAGCGAGTAAGCAACGAGGAGGTTAGGAAGCGGGTGTTTGGCACTGATTGTCAAACGAGTTCTTTTGTTCAGTCCTTACATTTGCACAGACAGATGGTTAGGTCATGTACTAAGGATGCCAGCTAGTCGTTTGCCACACCGAGCACTGTTTGCCGACGCTGCGGCCGACTGGCGCAAGGTGGACAGATGATGACCTGGCGTAGACAAATGAAATCGTTCACGAAGGGTTGGTCACTGTAGATCGGGTTCGTCTCCCGGGCTGGGGCCCTCGCGACTCACAGAGTCGGTGGCTTGAGACGTTAGGTGAGATGGCGGCTAATCGAGCTCAGTGGCGTGAATGTTGTCGTTGTTTGGCCGAGTTGTCTGTGAAGTGAGTGCACTTAATGATGCGGGGCAGTGAAAGCCGTAAGGAAGCTGTCTTGCTGATGACGCCTTACTTTCACTTACAGCTCGGTTGTTTGTTTGCAAGGTGTAGGCACCTTGATGTTGAATGTTTGAATATAGACGTAGCTATTTTTAGTAGTTAGATCTCCTTCCCGTCTGTTTAGTTTTCTTCCTGGCCAGGCCTTGCTTTTCTCGATGGCTGTGCGACAGTTATGTATCGGTGAGAACCATTGATGGACTGCTGTCTATGGTGATAATGACAGCCTTATCTACGGGTACATGGGAAAGGTTTGACAAGACAGTACGGTGACCATGCAATAACTTGGAATTGGGATATTAAATAACTCACGTCAAGACCAGCCGCCATCAAACCACTCCACTTCACCAACCTAGGACTGAGTGAATTATCTCAAGGCAGCAGAGTAAGCGAAAAACCTAACCTATCAGTCGTATATTTATTAGAGAATTCCTCGAATCCTAAATATACTCAGCTGTATTTCTCTATTTGCCCCACGTTAGTTGCTACTATCTATAACTATATTAGAAACTACGCTAATTATGTATACCTAACATTTCAGAGATATCGCATTTTGCAGAGTGCTCATTTTTCCTATCTAACAGATCATTACACGTCAGAATTTTAGACAATACTTTGGCGTTCGTTTATTCTTAACGAGCTGATGGAGAAGATCACGATGAAAACATTCGGACAGGTAATCGACCGGAGGTTGGAATGGCACACATTTCCTGTTCTGCTTTGCATTCACAGTGGATCGTTTCAGTGTATTCCTCACAGTTGGACTCAGACTGTCACACTTTCGTCCTCAACTTCGCCATGTAAAAACGGAACCCAGCTTTTCTGCTTGCTCCTCGAGTGAGTGTCCCAGGGATGTACGATCATGTTCGGATCATACTCCCGTGCGTTCGTGGTCTGATAAATAGCGGTAACATGCCAATGATATCGGAATCGGCATTTCGAACGTCTTTCAGAATAGCCGAACCAGTGGCCCATCATTGTTCGTTCTAAAGCATTCTCAATGTGTCTGAAAGCTTCAACAGCGTCACATTCGCCCGTCAGGACTAATCGGACAAAACTGCTTCTCGTTTTGCACCGTACGTTCTAGTTAGGACCCGGGTCTCCATCCTCTTCGGAAGGCAGTGGATGGAAATAGACCCTGACTTCTGATGATGCAGACAAGAACAATCTCGTAATGCTATGTGCATGGACCTCGAGGAGGGGGATATTGAATATGTATTAATTTTAACTCAGAAGCATTTTGTTGACGCCAACCGAAAAACTTCGTCTCGTTTGCAATAAGTTGACGTTCGTTCCCTCCTGTTGTCCGTATGCAAAATTGCAATTTTCCAGAAAGAACTGATAGTATATCCTGTTATTCGAAATCGTCTGGCGATGTTCCATGTGCTAAATCGCAATCGCACAAGAGACAACCATAATGCTTTTCGCATTCTCTAAATGTTACTTTACCCACTTTCTTCTTTTGATACTACGGTGACCGTTTATCCATCTCCGGATTTTGGACCCCTGCATGTGGTGTCCATATATTCCGGTATATGCACACTCCTAGGCTGACAGGCGGCCATGACATGTGGTAGATTTTCTAATGCACACTCGACTCACACGTCGTATGCGTAAATGTTTTTGAAGAAGGCAGTGTACACCAATGGGTGGGGTGAGTCTTATCGCGGTCATCTTTTGCGACCTTCTGTTAGAACAAACTGAAATAATTTTCCAGTTATAACGTGTGTTAGATGCGAAAAATAGACACTATGACACATGGCAACAAAAAGTAAATACTGAGTAGTCATATAGTTTCATCAGGGGGTGCGTATATACAAACGACATCAGTATTCATACATTTGGAACTAACAGAAGACAGACATGAATGTGTCCACCGCTCGCGCTAAAATTCGTCAACCGACTTGTGCAGCTGGTATCATGCTTATTCAACCAACATGGGTACAGAGGTTCGGACAGAACAGTGACAATTCACGTTTGCGACGAAAACTCCCCAGAGCGGACAATTATTAGTCAATTCAGTAGTTGCATTACAAATGGCCGTAACAAGTAGTCAGCATGTGAACTAAATACAACACTCACGGACCCAAGTGCTCGATGACATAGCAGGTGCAAATGGATAGCGTTGACAAGTTTTATTGTGCTGTCAATCGCCAGCTGCAATCATTCATACAGTATAGGTAACACCATAAGAGACATGAAGATGTGCATTTATATACAGAACGCTGAAGCCACGCCATCAGAACAACGGGCGCCAAATATGCTTGTTGTACCCATAGACGTGTGCGCGCGTTGGTGCGCGTACAAGAGCTTCGAAAGAGACGGGAAAAATCCTGGCTCTGAGTGACCGTTGCTAACTAGAACGTGTAAACTGAGCACTGGATGGATACATATCCCGGAACGGTGCTGCCGACAAAGTATACGGGTAGGGAGATCAGTTATCACCAGTCTGAAACCAGAACGACACAGAATCCGCGGAAGACATAGGAGACATATAATCGTGCACCTAAAAAGAAAAAAAGTCCGTGATGACGGGGTTGCCGATGGAATCATAATCCAAATACGTCTTATGAAAACTGTACTATTTAGACCTCAGGCGAATCAACTCTGCTTGTGACGAAAGGTTAAAACTAACGAATCGTGTCAATCACATGAGGGATGTGTAACTTGAACGAACCATATCCAACCCACGTAAAAAGTCAAGCCAAACAAAACCCACAAATAACAGTAAGAATGTGACCTGTGTGGAAATCAGTAAACTAGATAACACCCTGAGTCACGATAAGTTAGGGATTCGCTTGTAATGAAACGACAATGTTCAGCAAGTTTATTGAAATCGACCACATAAGCCTACAAAGTTCTGACCGCGATGTTCATCATCATTATCATTCTCAGCTTTGAACAATACTCGTGGATACAACGGTTTGGGTTACCGTTGGTCCTGACAATAGTCCACGAAGTTGCAGAGTAATAAATCGGTACAATACATGGCGAAGAAAAATAGGATAAACAAAAAAATACGGCTAAACTTCGTGAAACAGAAGAGTCGACAAATTTGCGGAAGAAGGCTCACCACTAGCTGTCACGCAATGCCGTATAAAAATGTTTTCAACCAGCTGTGTGGATAGCTGAAAACACGCAAACCGAGTAGACAACACCTGAAAACCTTACGCAGCGGGACGGTCAGGGGTTTCATAGTCCGCGACCACGTCATCGCCCGGCCGCTTTGAAGTTTCTTTCAATCAACAAAAATCCAAGCGAACAACGCGCTGTGCGGGAAACGTTCCATCGGCATACAGAATAGGCGACCTAGTCAGCGAAGACTGTGCACTTTCACTATCACAGCTACCGACCGCGAACTTGCACACCTAAACATGCACCGACAGACTGTCGCGTTGTCTACAGAATCAGCTCATTTGAAATTGACTAACTGGCGGAGACAACGACGCTGGAATACCGACAGTCTAGGTGCACCCTCCACACGATAGACCAGATCTCCGATCCCTAAAAGGAAACTGAGCACACAAATGCATCATAAATCATGCCTTTAATCGACAAACAGATGTCTTTGCGACGCCATAAGCGATGCAGGGTGGCAAATGCACTGTGTGATTTCGAAATCCTCGTGGACAACACGTAAGCAATACTACAGGCTGACGAGGTGACACTACCCAGATAGGTGAAACGATCGACAGTCTCCAGCCGCCTGTCAACAATAACGAAGATGGGCGCACTGTCAACCCAACCTTGTAGCAACACTGCATTTTGAAGGTGCAAAGTGCGTACCCCGGAACTAGCCACATTACTTGACCGATTCAATACGAATTCCATTATTTCTGCAGAGAAACCAAACGAAGTAATGTCGTCCGCATACTCAATATCAGTTAGCTTACTATCTAGTAAAAACCCCATTCTGAGATCTTCGGGATATTTGAGTGCGTCTTCCAGAATATAGACCTTTACAAAACTGAAAAGGAAGAGAGATCAGGCATTGCTGCCGAACGTCACTTGACGTGGAGAAATGGTTCCCTGTCAGTGTGTACTTTGCACTTAGAGTGGACATACGACGACGTCAACGGATTGACATCCTTCCCTGGGAATCACCTGCAATGGAGAAAGCTCCACAGAATATGTGAGATGACCGAGTCAAAAGAAATCTCAGGATCTAAAAGTATCACGACCATAGGCCGAGGAACGGAGCACCGATGCTCCAGTGTTTGTCGCAAGATGAAAACATGATCGATACACTCGCGACTACTCTGGAAACCTACCCAATCTATTTTGATATGGTTCTTTCGGTGTTGCAGAAGTCACCGCATTTTGAGACCCGTGAATGCGATGAAGACCATGCCAATACTTCTGCGGTTGTCATTTAATATCCCGGCACCTTTTTGAAAATGGAAATGATTGCTGATGGGCACCAGTCTTCAGTCTCCCATGTGGAATGGTGGAGTGGGGTCAGTTCAGATGGCAGTTTTTCATTCCCATCTTTGAAGAAAGCTAGAGAAATAAGGTCCGGACTGCGGGCCTTATTACATTTCATTATTTCATACTTCAAAGCTACTTTAATTTCCGACGGAGGATTTTCGGGAATGTCACTTAACACAATCTCCATCAGCCACAACTGACGAGTTAAAGTGTTTCCCAAGGTGCTCAGCTCATCTGTCAAGTCGCCCCAGTCAGTTGGAACTTGATACGTATTGAGCTGTTCCAAGATGATGCCTTTGTAGGTTTTACGATTATTGATGCATCATCGACCCTATGCAACGGAAAACAATGATCATTGCTCG
>LOND01000242.1:18733-31262 GCA_014220965.1 Paragonimus kellicotti
TCTTCAAAGATGGGAATGAAAAACTGCCATCTGAACTGACCCCACTCCACCATTCCACATGGGAGACTGAAGACTGGTGCCCATCAGCAATCATTTCCATTTTCAAAAAGGTGCCGGGATATTAAATGACAACCGCAGAAGTATTGGCATGGTCTTCATCGCATTCACGGGTCTCAAAATGCGGTGACTTCTGCAACACCGAAAGAACCATATCAAGAATAAGATTGGAGGTAGGTTTCCAGAGAAGTCGCGAAGTGTATCGGATACATGTTTCTATCTTAGAACAAACACTGGAGCATCGTTGCTCCGTTCCTCGGCCTATGGTCGTGATACTTAGATCCTGAGATTTCTTTTGACTCGGTCATCTCACATATTCTGTGGAGCTTTCTCCATTGCAGGTGATTCCCAGGGAAGGATGTCAATCCGTTGACGTCGTCGTATGTCCACTCTAAGTGCAAAGTACACACTGACAGGGAACCATTTCTCCACGTCAAGTGACGTTCGGCAGCAATGCCTGATCTCTCTTCCTTTTCAGTTTTGTAAAGGTCTATATTCTGGAAGACGCACTCAAATATCCCGAAGATCTCAGAATGGGGTTTTTACTAGATAGTAAGCTAACTGATATTGAGTATGCGGACGACATTACTTCGTTTGGTTTCTCTGCAGAAATAATGGAATTCGTATTGAATCGGTCAAGTAATGTGGCTAGTTCCGGGTACGCACCTTTGCGACTTCAAAATCTGCAGTGTTGCTAACAAGGTTGGGTTTGGCACAGTGCGCCCCATCTTTCCGTATTGTTGACAGGCGGCTTGGAGGCCTGGCATAACTGATGGGATTTTTGTCCAGTATCCTTTCGGGCCACTCCACTGTTGTGATCCTAGCAGTTTAACTGTCAATGCTGTTTGATAGGCGTTTCGTGGACCCTTTTCGCTGGATTTCCAACTAAGTACTTTGTCTGTGAACGGATGATCTTTAAGCAAACCATAGAACGAGGCGGACATGAACAACAGCGTGATCTGAGAATCAGGGCGGTTACTCAAAATGAACGACAATCTTTGATGGAAAGGCGCCACTGATAGCTGACGGCGACTTTACCCATTGCAGTTAACACGGTAGTCACAGCTTTTGCTCAGAATGATCAGGCAACATGAACATAGCGAATGTTGATGAAGTTAATGAGGGGATGATCACAGTTGAAATCTTAATTCTCGCGAATTTAGACTCAACTGATAAGCACTATATACATCGAGATGGAAATAAGAATCCAATACTTCTTAGCAAATTTAATGGAAACATTAGTCACTCTCGAATTTGAATGGTAATGGAATTATAACGACAAAATAATACACAGAAATTCAAAACATCACGTCAATTCGACACTTTATGAAATTAACTCTCGACACGGATAGTTGCAAGGTTTCCAAAAGACTCCCGATGGAAGATGGAAAAATGAATATATTGAATAACAACGTTAAATCAATTTCCGTTAGTTTTTGGTCTCTCGCTTGACATACATTTATATAAACTCTACGTTTAAATTCAAACAATCAATATAAAAATGTCTACAACTTGCAGACAACTCAGTTTTGAGTTGAAATAAGCTGGCGTTTGCAGAGCTCCTTTAAAGTTTTCACTGCCCCTCTTCGATTACTATTCCTTGTTTCTTTTTTAAAAATAAATAAATCGGCCATATCACAGAAAAATTTATATTACTGAGCTCGATTACTCGCCACCTTCCATTACGCATCCAACACACTGATGGATGGATCACAAGGCCTCAATTCTGAGAGGCGAACACGGTTTGTTAATCTCGTCTATGCTGCCGTTGACGTCGTAGAATACACATTAAAAGATGACATTGTTGTGGGGATTCTCTTCGTGGAACTGACCAAGATGAAAAATACACATAGTCGTGCTCTACTTTGGGCTGCATGACGAAGGCATGTAGACCGTGCTCGATAAGTTGAATGACTGGGCCAACCAATAAACACAATGCCTCCAACCTTCAAAGCGTTGCCTCAAGGCTGGTACATTCCCAGTTCTACCTTCTTTAGTGTAGGCAGTCTGCTTGAAACGATAAAATAGTTTACCTACTTTGGTGATACAATCATACTACTTTGCAAAATTGCTGATGAGATATTAATGCGGACAGAGAAAACATGCTTTGTTTTTGCTGATCGTCGTCATTTCTTGAGTCGCAAGGAGGTCCGGTTGTCAATGGAGGGAGGATTTGTAATATATACATACGCGGCCTACCTTTTTCTCTCGTCAAAAACAATCCGTTTATGATGAAGTTGTGAACAGGCTTGCTGTGTTTGACTACTGTTGTCTCTGTCAAGTAGCTTGAGTTAAATGGATGTCATCAGAAAACAATAGTGTAGCGAACAAGCTCGTTTTCGGTTATTCATCATCAGGCTAATTACATAACATTTATATGGAACAGGGTTGTCAGGGCGAAACAAACAAAACAAGTTCAAGTGAGGTCGGACACGTCATTGGCACACACGGAGACAACGTTTTGATACGATTACGCCACAATTATGACGCAACTGGAACCATGGCGCTTTGATCGGTCGTGGTGTGGGTGGTTGGCCATGGCAACTTCAACGCCTGAACAAAGCGCTTTTGTGCACATAAGGTGGATTTTTTAATCGAATTCCAATTGCTTGGGACGATCGTGCGCGACGCAGCCGTCCACCAGTTCATGCATCGAAAAGCTACGGACACACAATCAACCGAACAACAGATAGGAATGCACAATCGACGGTGGCTGGACCATACACTCCGAATACCGACTGAACGTCCAACATACCAGGCACTATTCATCGAGACCATGAACACCTGGATGAAAACCGGAGGAGATCGGGTAAAGACGTGCTCACGGAATATGAAGACTGTTCAACTGCGCAAACCCGGTTGCTGTCACATGTAGCGTTAGGGACTTGATGAGCATTAAGTTGCTGGTCGAGAATGACAGCGTGTCCAACTCTCGGCATTAGTCCGATTTTTGCCCAATTGTTCTTTTTTTTGGTAGAGATTTCACCGTTACTGTTGCGGCAAACAGCGGTTCGTACTAATTAGTCAGGCCTAGAGTAGTTAGAACCATCCAGTGATCAAGTTAAACACGATTTTTAGCGGTTGTGACGATCAGACTGCTGTGTTTGGCAGTGTTTAGGTTGGGCATAATGCTTGAATGAACATGGTCAACAATCGAATATGGATTTCTACTAACCTTAATCAAGGGTAGTACGCTCTACGAGGACCTCTGGTATACGATGCGTCAAACTGATGCGGTCCTGGAAAGCGGCTAGGATTGTCAAAAACCCAGGGTTCGAAAGCGTCTGAACCACAATGTAGGGGCTAAGGAATGTGGGGGAAACAACAGAACGACCAATATGTGAGTCAAGTTAAATTAACGGAATGATCGACTTAACAAGTTCAGTAGCCTAGACCTTCTACCTAATAAAAACACTCCACAACTCACATCATCATAACGGACTGATTGAGCAGGTGGTAGATAATGATTGATGAAGCGACCGGGATGAGTCATCCGTTGGGATCCTCTATCACTCGGATAGGCGAGTGCATCAGACGCTCGCAAATCATAATAGGAACGACGGCTGGGTGCACCGGACGGATTGGTGATCTGTTCTGTTGCGTTGAAATGATCGCCAAAATGAACTTGACCATTATGGTGAGTGTTGAACGGATAGAACTCCGGAGCCTGATATTCGTACGATGATTGTGTGTTGAAAAAAGTCATTTCAGGCGGCAATAGTTTTGTAGGATAATCAAAATTAACCGGATACTCGAAGGTTCTGTTGTGCGAGTTGCCAGATTGAGAAGACTGTTCATCCTGTGCAGAAAAAGAACGCACGGGCGGTTCGTGGCGACCATACTTGGTTGTAGCATAAGTGCTCGGAAGTGTAGCAGTAGTATCTATCTGCGCAGTGGAGGTTGTACAGCCGTCGAGTTGACCTGAAGATACTCGGAACTCATCCCCACCATTTTTCATCGAAGCAGGCGTCGGGTTGATTCGTTTTCGAGCTAGAACATCGATAACCAGAAAAAGACTGAGGAATCACAGTTACTCTTATCGTTTGTTCTGGATAAACTACAAATGAAAGATGGTTAACAAGTCCAGCAAACCACCCGAAAAGAGTATCTAGACGTACTACAATAACCTAGTTAATCGAGCAAATGCAACAAACATCATACTAACTTTCTGCGAGGCACTCTATTCAATAGGAAGATAGTTTAAGTTCTCCAGGAAAAGACAGAACAAAAGCTGAACAACGCTCCTATCTTAAACAAGATGATGGTTCACGTTAGATACATACACATAACTGTAAGGAGATTGTCACGAAAGTAGATGCACGGGCAAAGTTTATATGAGAGATCACAAAGAAATGAAACAATAATGATGCTTGCAACCGGGCCAACTTTAGGAAGTTGTAAGGGTAGGATAGTATGAACCAATCGAACTATCCTCTGAAATGTTTGTTTAGAATGCAAACGTTCCATCGCCATACCAAGTAACATTGTCAGCGCAATATGTGAGGCTTCGTATGGTTGGCGAGAGACTAGTGTGGAATGGGACTCAGAGTGCGGACATTAGCGACCACATCACCGACCTATGGCCAATCGAGGTTGTTGAGAAAGTTTACTGTTGATTCATGTGAAAAAAACAGACCGATCTTGAAATATATTGAACTAAAGAATATTGCACTTAGGCTCCGCAGTCACCTACTGTTGTACTACTGTCGAGGAAGATGGGATTACTATGAAGGTGACAGTTCTAATTCTAAGGGCTGTTCTTAGTCATTGTTTGAATAAAGGTGCACAACAAGTCCACCTGACTAGAAAGAGATATGAAGAACAGCCGGATAAAGTTGCTTAGTGCACTCAGAAAAAAAAACACGAAAATACCTGGTCGTGAAACGCTTGCTACGGACGAGGGCCTCACGATATCAGTTGTGGACAAGGCGGAGACGCTTGTCGTAGAGGGGGCACCACAAGATCTGGCAGGACTCAGAAAACAGCTGGTTGGCACTGGGCTCGGATTACTCCGGACTGATGAAGGGTTATCTGAATTTGGGCGTGCGGAAAGAATAGGGGATGCGTCGACTTTCTCACAATTTTGCGTGAAAGAGGAAACAGATGTAGCGGGTTCATTTATTAGGGATGGACAGGAATGTGTAGGGCTCGATCCACATTTGAACGTAGTCACTTTAGGCGATGACACTGGCGAGCGCCCGATAGGATGTTGGATTTGAGGCGAATTGTCGACTACAGAGTCCTCATCGGACAGTACTATGGTTGCTGAGAGAAAGGGAAGGATTGCATTCCTTTTGCATAATAGACCACGCAACATTAACTGGCTGGAATCATTGACAAAGCTAATAAGAGTGACAACCAAGACAAAAAGTACGACATCGATTCAGTTTCCGTTCACCTTCATAAGCAATCTACTTCATACCGAGTACGGTTAAGGGAGAAACCGAAACATATCACATTCACAGTAAGCGGAGCAATGATCATTGTTTTCCGTTGCATAGGGTCGATGATGCATCAATAATCGTAAAACCTACAAAGGCATCATCTTGGAACAGCTCAATACGTATCAAGTTCCAACTGACTGGTAAACAGAAGACGGTGCCTCGTGGTCGCTGGGTGGCATTTACCAGCAGATGAACTGTGAGTAGCAGACAAGTAAGATCGAAACGGGAGAACAGTCCTTAAATCCCGTTTCTGCATGGAACAGCTACTGGCATAAAGGCCCATCTGTCCCCCAGGACCTTAAGACCGCATCGCATCCTCCAATGTGTTGATCTCTTTAGACGTTACAGCGTTACTGATCGGTTGATTGTCCTTGCTAGCCAGTTACCTCACTGTGTCCGGATTAGTCCCCTCGATTACGACCAACTGGGGTTTGCTTGATCCCATGCAGCTTCCATTCTCAACCTATGCCACTGTGGTACTCTATGATCAGTGACGTCGCGTTAGTTTCCAAAAGTAGTGAGCGAAAATATACGCATTCAATACCGTAATACTGCGTAGGCGATCGTCAAGAGGGTTCATCTGTGACACGTAAGAGTTGTCATGCCACAGGCGGTATCTTAAGTGTGACGGATATTGTCCGGCTGTCCGAACCTAGAATGATACTGTCCACCAAACGGGTATGAATCCGCAAGCGCATAGTACTCGGCGTCGTTATCACGGGGTTGCCTGAAGCTCGAATACCACGAGAAACAGTCTTTGGATACAGGAAAGCACAATATACACACGAATTGGAAAACCAAAACAATCGTTGTGAGGGTTTCCGTTACCTGATTGTTCGACATTTACGGAGCTAACATGTGGCGGTTGTTTGTCACCTTCTTCGTCTGAGAAAGTGAGATCGATGGTCTGAAAAGTAAAATGGAAAAGAATGGTTAATATTCTTTTTTAACACCAGAAGACATATCCGGAGGTTCATCTAGTGTGAGGCGGATGCCCCTAAAATTACAATACCGATCAGAAAAAGCCAAGATTAGCGTGATGTTGCTTAACAGAAACAGTCTGAACCACTCACAACATCTTAAACAAAGAAGCGGCGATGCAGTTAACGACACTGCCATTGTGCCATATTTACGTGTTGACATCAGACGTGACCTTCACAAGCGCACAACTGCTTGATACAATCAGTTTGGATAGTTCGTATGTCGCAATTGTATGTCATTATATACCCGTCAAACCAGTTGCGCCGCCAAAATGGATGCTACCTCAAGTTGACAGACACCTGGGGTTCCATGATCCGGATCAAGTCTGTTCCGGAATAGCTCTTTCCGAAGACAACGTTGAGCAACTCAGGTCCTGAAAATGAGAACGCCTAGAAACACTTGCTACTCACAGAAAAGTACTCTAGACCGCAAGGGCAGAAGACATACAGTAAGTATATCGGTTGATTCCTGTTGTTAATCCGCCTATGACAATAAAACCTGTTTTCGAAGTCTGTTTGTATCATGCCCCCTCTCCGGTTGCGCGAAATCCGTGATAAAACTAAGCAGAGGACAGGGAGCTCATGTGTACCACGACAGTCAGCATCAATGTGGTGAATAGACCTACACAGATCGCGGAAGTCAACAACTGGCGGGGCAACTACCTTTGCAAAGTGAAAAAAACATCTATTGTACATAGAAAGAAACCTAAATCCGGTGTGCGCATCATATACACATTAACAAAAAGGTAGACAAAGTGATTTCCAGCGCTCAGACATGTCTACTAGGTGCTCGTGAACAAACCAACGGCCAGGGTCAGTTAACATTATTGAGCCAGCCGGTTGACATAAAAAAAACCTCATGGACCTCATTTTGACTCCCGCTTTCTGCTACGCACTCGCTCTCCATATCCCCTCCCCGGGTCGATCGATGCCGAGCAAATCCATAAGAGTTCAATATTAAATGATCACAGTCGGCATTGTCCACAACAAGGTCCAAACCACACCTTACGTCAGCGCGGTTCAGTAACCTTCTTCTGAAAGACGGTAGCGACAAGGAGCCGCGTTTTTAGTTTTTAACTTACTGTATCTCCAACTTTGCAAGCATGATGTCATTTCTGTCTTCAATTCGCATGGCACATGCAAACAGATAAGATCATTAGTGATAGACGGATGCGTTATTTAACACAATCCAAGATGAAGCTACGTCTACAAAAATAAACAAGAGAGTTAAGCATGCGCGCAATCATATCAGCTGGGAAACATTAGACTTAATGTTGGTTAGATCGCCATTTTCAGGATGCTGTAAACCCTCGGAAGAATACGCTGGTTCGTCCACGATATAGTGAATGCGCTTGATGAGAAATCGGATTCTCCTCCTCGTAATAATTAACACGGAAAATCTTGGTCCCGAAAATAACGCGACTGTCCCCGTAATTGCTCCCAAGATAAACCAAAAGACGGGTGCAAAAAGCAGTTTTGTTCCGCTCCAACAACGTGTGCGACAAGGAGA
The DNA here is from genome assembly GCA_014220965.1 of Paragonimus kellicotti. NCBI lineage: Eukaryota > Metazoa > Platyhelminthes > Trematoda > Plagiorchiida > Troglotrematidae > Paragonimus > Paragonimus kellicotti. Next base: position 26,725 of record LOND01000242.1, read on the forward strand.
AATTACAAGGTATTTATATGGTGCATAGCGACCTACAAACATTCTCGAATCAGAAAATCGAAGGACAGTTACCGAAAAATAGTTTAAGGTCACTAAGCCACCAATGAGCATAGCGGAATAAAGGCCGAACAGGTAAAAATAGCGAAGGTTACTCTCGACTGTTCACGACATTTCCGCTCATTCTGATTGGATAAAATCGTTTTCTCAAGGAAGGAGACGGTTTTGGAGGCAAAAAAGGCTCTCTGACACAGGATTATGAACTTCCTCCTACTGTCTAACTTTTCGTGTCGCTCCATATCGCTCACTTTGGGCAACACGAATTTCATCTAACAAATGAATTGAGTAGTAATAGAACAAAGGAAGTTAAGTGTAATGTTCATTTCATTGAAATAACATTGAATCCAAGATGTCATAAGTAGAAAAAACACGAGAGATGCCTGATGCTATGCCAAAGTCTCCCGACATTATGCGAAAAGCTAGATTAGATGAAGTACACGTCATCTGAATGGACATTAGTCAACCGGGTTCGTAACCTATTTATTGCATACTATTTTGAGCGCTATATTTGCGTATTGGTATGTAGATGATTCTGAAATCGATGGTATTTTACGTTGGGAACGTCAGCCATAGGCTGCTGACCTCCGTTTTTTTATAAACCAGATTGGTCGATGAACTGAGCCTAAGGGACAAGCAAATGAATAGTTACGACGACGGTTACATGCCTATGAACATCAACATAAGCGATGCTGTATATTTAAGTTTGTTAAAAGCACAATCATCGGAGTGTACCTGGTTGCCGTCTTGTCCAAAGAATCGCTGTACAATTGTTGTACTGGAGGCCATAAAAACTATGGACATATTTAGTGTATATCTTAACCCGACCTGTTCTTGTGAGCGGCTCGGCAACAGAAAATATGCAAACACCTGATCGATTTACCTCAGTCTTGTCTTTCTTCCAATGCAAGTTTTTCATACCTGGAAAAATACGTTACGTTTTTAGTTTACTTAGATCTTGAGCAGTATATCGAAAGTCATTTTGTTACCTCAGTACAATTCCCAACTCAGAGTTTACAAACATGGTCGATGCATGCATGTGCAGACCCACACAAGGTTTTTCAAACAACTCTAATTTCTACAATGGAAGCAATAGATTAGGTAGGCAGCAAAGGGGTACAGACAAGAGGATAAGTGACAGATAATTCAGTTTGAAAACACTGCAACGACATTACATTGTTAGTAAAAGCTGGACCAAATTATTGTAACCTTAGTTACTGGGGGTCACGTAGACAGGAATGCGACCTCATTACTGATTGACGAAACCCGTAAAGGACTGTGCTGACTGACGAGGCGATATATACGTATATGAAAAACTAACCGTGCTCACGCCTTCCTGAGAACGGTCCTTTTCCGCTCCTGGATTGTGCAATGTCAACTGATGGTGAACAAATCGTCCATTACCGTTTTTACAACCTCTCACTGTTCGATCGCAATTTCTGACAGTAAATGAAGCCGGCGAGCATTCTGATGCAATGGCACCGCTGTTAGAAGCAGTGACATAGGATATTCGGGTGGGTGAATTCGGCATCAAAGTGGATAGTGCACATGGGTTGGAAGAGGCAGCAGAACCAGCTGGAGATGGTACGAATGACGGACAACCGGTGGTGGCCGGCGTCGACGAGGAGCCCAACGAATCCGGTTCACTGGTCAAGATGGGAGTGCGCTGTAACGTTACTGGACTGTTCAAACAATTGGTCTGTTGGGATTCGTAATGATCGGACACTGCTTCATCTGCATCTGGATCAGAGTTATTCTGAGAGGCAGTTGGTTCGGCAGCGGACCACGAACCATCGTCGTGAAAAACAACTTCGTCCAGTTCTTGTGTCGCAGGTGAGTTGAGAACGTCCAAGAAAAAGCTAGAATCAAAATGGTCAGTAAAATCAGCAATGTAGGTTCAGACGGATTGAATAAAAACGTCATTTTCTGTGGAGTAACAGGATAAGCTTTGTTCCAGCATGAGTCGCAGTTAACCCGGAATAGTCTGTAGGAAGTAAACGATCTTTGTTTGTTTACTGACTAGTATGTGAATATATCAAACTTTCATTCGAGGACATAAAATACCCTCTTGTAATTTTGGTATTGGTATGTTCGCCGAGCTTGGCATTTAGGTTGCAAACGTTTCATCACCAAACGAGGTGACATCATCAGTGCGTAAGTGTTTCAGCGTATAGTTTTTGAGCGCTGAAACACTTACGCACTGATGATGTCACCTCGTTTGGTGATGAAACGTTTGCAACCTAAATGCCAAGCTCGGCGAACATACCAATACCAAAACCATCAACCCGAGCTACGAACGACACCACCACTGTTCACAACTATCAGAAACCTACATGGGCGCACCCCATGTAATTGTTCCCGAAAGTCAACTACACAATCAGGCGAGTTGTTTATACGTGTATTGCCTCGAAGAAATCGAATGATGGACTACAACTGAGTTATTTTGAGTTTTAAATTTTGGTTTTGACAAAGTCAATTCAGATGGTAGTATAAAAAGGGCCGCGAAATGTCGGCCAGATGAACCTATTGAAAAGCAGGCCATATTACATAGCAACATCTAGTCACATTTTCATCATTATCACCTTCAGATCGGAGTCGTACCTGTGGGTACAATGACTCGGGCTGCCGTTGATCCTGATAACGGTCCACGAAGTTGTAAAGTAATAAATAAGTACAAACGTATAGCGAAGAAGAATAAAATTGAAAAAGCTAAGCAAAATATATGTCAATAGAGACATAGATAGTAAATTTAAGAATGTCCGCAAAAAAGATATAGAACATAGTTTGGAAGAAAACAGACTTACGATACAAGCGTCGTACTGAATTCGTCATATCAAACAGCGTTCTTGGCCGAGAATGCTCCCTAATCTTTGAGTCCTAGACTGAAACGCCCTATTGACGCCAAATTTCTCCTAATTCGGAACGGGTCATATTGTGGTGGATTATCAAGCCGGAGGTGAGAGTATTCCAACACTTGGCGGAATACCTCAACGCGGGGGGAGGTCCGTCCAAAAGCCCACAGCGAGCAGATCGGGGACAACGTGGGCGACCGGATGAGTCATCGCTCGACTGGATCGGACCAACGGGCGAGGCATGGCAGGCAAAATAAGATGGATGACCTGATCGGGGGCGCCGTTATTCCAACACTCAAGGAATATCTCGACACGGCCGCGGAATACGGTCAAAGCCCACAGTGGATAGATTGCGGACAACACGAGCGACCGGACGAGCTATCGCTCAACAAGATCGGACTAACGGACGAAAATGTGCAGGCCTAGAAACACTTGCTACTCACAGAAAAGTACTCTAGACCGCAAGGGCAGAAGACATACAGTAAGTATATCGGTTGATTCCTGTTGTTAATCCGCCTATGACAATAAAACCTGTTTTCGAAGTCTGTTTGTATCATGCCCCCTCTCCGGTTGCGCGAAATCCGTGATAAAACTAAGCAGAGGACAGGGAGCTCATGTGTACCACGACAGTCAGCATCAATGTGGTGAATAGACCTACACAGATCGCGGAAGTCAACAACTGGCGGGGCAACTACCTTTGCAAAGTGAAAAAAACATCTATTGTACATAGAAAGAAACCTAAATCCGGTGTGCGCATCATATACACATTAACAAAAAGGTAGACAAAGTGATTTCCAGCGCTCAGACATGTCTACTAGGTGCTCGTGAACAAACCAACGGCCAGGGTCAGTTAACATTATTGAGCCAGCCGGTTGACATAAAAAAAACCTCATGGACCTCATTTTTGACTCCCGCCTTTCTGCGTACGGGCACTCGCCTCTCCATATCACTCGCCCGGTCGAATGATGCCGAGCGTACATCCATAAGAGTTCATATAAATGATCACAGTCGGATTGTCAACAAAAAAGGTTCCCAACACACCTTACGTCAGGGGTCAGTAACCATCTTCTGAACAGAGACCGGATAGCAGACAAGTGAGCCGCGTTTTTTTATTTTTAAAACTTACTGTATCTCCAACTTTGCAAGCATGATGTCATTTCTGTCTTCAATTCGCATGGCACATGCAAACAGATAAGATCATTAGTGATAGACGGATGCGTTATTTAACACAATCCAAGATGAAGCTACGTCTACAAAAATAAACAAGAGAGTTAAGCATGGCGCAATCATATCAGCTGGGAAACATTAGACTTAATGTTGGTTAGATCGCCATTTTCAGGATGCTGTAAACCCTCGGAAGAATACGCTGGTTCGTCCACGATATAGTAATGCGCTTGATAGAAATCGGATTCTCCTCCTCGTAATAATTAACACGGAAAATCTTGGTCCCGAAAATAACGCGACTGTCCCCGTAATTGCTCCCAAGACAAACCAAAAGACGGGTGCAAAAAGCAGCTTTGTTCCGCTCCAAAACGTGTGCGACAAGGAGAAAATTACAAGGTATTTATATGGTGCATAGCGACCTACAAACATTCTCGAATCAGAAAATCGAAGGACAGTTACCGAAAAAAG
>LOND01000242.1:50260-67207 GCA_014220965.1 Paragonimus kellicotti
TTCAAAGTACGTAGGCCCACATAACAACAGTACATGCAAACTGGCTAGCCGCGATAGGTTACTCCTCTTCTTGAAGGACGCGTCCCTCACCATCCCAATACATTGTAGCCGCTGCAGCATAAAAGAATGTTCGCGTACTTTGTACTAGAATGGGACAGGAGGAACTTGAACTGGCATCTTTACAAACGGCTCCAAGTGAATATACGCTTTGAAGACAGAATATAGTTGATGTGGACAAACAGGAAAATGACAGAAAACAGTAAATGATGAAGGCAAACCGTGTATTACTCAGTGGTTAAAAACGAGTAGACCTGAGGAGTCTCGGCATTAATATACAGACAGGTTGATTGTTACAAGATATAGTGGCAAAAGCAGTATGTTTTGACTGCTGAAACCAGGCGCGGAAGACGGCCTGGAAACTGAACCACACCGCTGTATTACAAACTAACAGTAGGAAGGCAGCCCAAGCAACTAATTATCCAACGAAGCTGCACAAGCAACTTGCCAAATGAAATGAACATGCTGGATGATCAAAAGTTTCAAGTGACAGTTACAAATACACCTTGTTACAAATACACCTTGGATTTTCACTACAATATACTGTGATTGGGGCCCAGGCTTCGATTTGATTCCACAGAATGACCACAAAACATGGCGTCAAAGAAATGACCTGTTCGCAGAAGGACAGTGACCAAGCAGTGACTTTAGTCCATGGGCCGTTGAACGTGGCTAGAAACTTCTTCGTCAAACGTTAAAGGCTAAGGTAGGCACAATGGCATGATTTCACTACGCTCAATCCGTTGAAGAACCAGCAGGCGTCAAAGCGACAGTTAGCGTCCCGGAATGGGCATCGTGGAGGAAGACCGACTATTACTCGAACACAATATTTCGATTTCAAAGAACGAAACTAATTTTTGAAGGAGTGGCATGAAAACGTTTAGACATCTTGTGGAGGCCACACAAAACAGACATCAAAATTTTAGTGGTATACCCATAATGTGAATGACCGGTTCTACGATCAGCTTTTCGTCGCAAAGTCGCTCGACACTTGATACAATACCGACGGTATCTTCTGGAAGTATTCAAAGTGAGGGTTGGGCACACCCCAGCAGCTTAGGCAAATATTCTTGGGCCTCACAGCATCAGTGCTTTCAACGACAGTTGTGACCGTCCCTCCCATTTATGTGTTGGTAGTGAACTAGTCACTTACAGGACCAGGTTTTATGCCAGTGTTTCAACACGCATTAAAATTACTTCTTTCTGACAGTCTCAACATCTGAATGCCGAAAGACGATAACGTCATAATGGAAACGTTGGCGAAACAGAGTTAGTAAACTGGTCCGAGCTGTTCAGTCTCGCGTTTCGAACCATCCAAGATACGTCCGAAAGAATTGGGTTAATTGTAGGTGGTAAAGAAACACAGGAATGAAAGCGATTCAAAAATTTTATGAACTACTTGTTTTCTTCATTCCAAACGACCATTTAACATTCCCGATTGAAAGCACAGCTGTGGAAATTGTACTGTTTAATTCTACTAATCTATTACAGAAGTCCGAAATCCGCAGCAAACCATAACTCCCAATAATGGATTTTCACATTTTCATAAGCCACCATGCCGGCACGTTTCGTCGACGATGTTCCCCTTTGAACAACTAACTGTGCTTAGAAAAGTAACTCGTCAATTAAATAAACCAACCTCAAACGTGAACCTTACATTCGAATCAAAATGTACAACTAATCCATCGGGTGTTCTGATAAATCTAACGTCACCTGCGTCACAGACGTAAAAGGAACGGTGAAAGACGGGCTTGAGAGTGTAGTGGACTTGTGTGGAAATGAAACCATGATTTCTCCATTTGCAAGACCACAACGGCAATGTCGCGCTCGTGACAACTTTAATTGGGACAAGAGGGGATTTTGATCGATTGAGATATATAGCCATAAATAAGAATAGAAAAGCCGTATTAAATCGAGTTGGCTGAAAACACTTTCACAAACAGACAGAAGTTGTCAAAGTTCGGGAATAACACTGTGTCAACAGTAGGGGAGCACGTTATTGACCAAACAGGATGTGCAAGAAACTTAGCCAACTGCAACTGTGACAAAAACCAAACAGCTTTGTGAATCAGATCAAAAAGCTTAACAAATAATCTATGGGAATATGAGAGCCGAGTTGTGCTCAAATCATATTAACCAACCCCCATCCTATTATTTACTAGTAACAACAGTGGACGTGACTATGATGAATCCGTGAAGTTGAAGGAACGTGCACAATACATGAAAAAGCGGGTGGAGAGGGAGAGGCGAGTCAAGATTACCACTTAATTGACTGGACAGACAGTATTCTTGAAACCGAAAAGTTCTTATTTTATCCTAATCCTTACCAACGAACCCGCGCCCTAATAAAAACTGTCTTATCCCAGATTCATCAGAGATACCTGGGTAAATGCCTTCTCCACAGACTCCTTTGCCAAGAGAATGATAATAGCCGGAATCAAGTTCCACTCGAAAAATACGTCAACAAGTTCCAAACCTGTTAGCTTACCAGTGGTAAGTGATGGTTTCCGCCTGGTCGCTTGTGAAGCGTAACACAACCGAACGGTCATACGAGCGACGCCCGGTAGCGAACACGATGCGTGACGGAGTCAATACTTGCGGGAACTGGAGCACGTCAATTTCTTTGAAAAACGGTGATTCACGAAATCGGAACCCAGGGATACTGGCCGGTAGACGCAAACAACCATCGACTAAACATACGTGTAAAACCACAGAGAATACCTTGAAGTAGACATACGTATTGCAATGACAACCACATTGAGAGGACAACGAGTTTTGTAACAAACGCTCAGTAAAAGTTGATTTCACATTCACAGACGACTGACTGACTGACTGCACAGCAGTAGCTGATCCAGGGAATACTGTCAAATCCAGAGGGCACAACTATTATTCTACACAAGTATACGCACAGAGGCACCGAATGTCAATCAGGGAAGACAATACAGATTGAAAGGCAAACCACACTGTTAAGAAGAGGACCGTAGTTACGAGATATTTAGGGTTTCCGGAATGATTTAGTCGAGTCACTCAGATGATCCACATTCAGACGCTGCAATGTAAGACCTTATGATCATGAGTGATGCGGCTGTCGAATATTAGCGTGAAGCAGGCGATTTACCAAGTTGGTATGAGGAGATCCGCCGCAATCGAAAAGACGCATCTTGAAAGATGGCGAACGAATTTTCCCAATGATCCCATCGTATCAATTGGAAGTTATGAACACATTGCAACGTGACATAGTTCTAATTCGAGCCGTTTAGTTTTACCACACAAAACGATGCGGTCAATTGCAGTTGAAAGGTGGAAATATTGATGTACAAACGAGTGGATTCTGTGTACGTTAGATTGGAGACAAATATTTCATCGCATCGCTTAAATAAATGATCTGGTCTGTCTGCCTAAGTTGGTACCTAAATTATGACTCATATCGGCCGGTAAGAAGTATTCTAAACTATAAATAATGAATAAGATTATTTTAGTTATTAATCTGCCAACCGTTGACCTGAAGATCGTAGTGTAAGATAACTAAACTGACTACTACAAATGGCGGTATTTAGTATGAACTCAACTGGTATAAGTAGAAGAGGCGTAGCAGAGAGTGTGACATTGACTACCACATAACATAATATGCAATGTAAAATGTATCGGAACAGTATGATTCATGTCAGTTGTGGAATGTCGTTGTATCTATAAAACGATGGTTCAACTAGACGGGAACGATTTTCTAAATACTTAGAATCTATACAGTCAATTTCTGAAATCCACAACAGAAGACATCAAAAGGAACAAATGTGGAAAACTAGCTTGCCATACAACGCCCGAAGCTATTGTGCAAGGATATTGTGCTTATAGGTTACACGTGAGGAAAACTAGAAGGACTTTGAGCGTTCGAGACACGACTCAAATAAGCTCATCGGTTGACTGGCATCGAATCGACATACTCTAAACAGTAACCAAGTTCGAAGTTTTGGGCTAGAATTCACTCATCCCAATACACGCTATAACCAACTCCCAACTAATCAAATGTAAGTGATGTCATTCGTGGACAATCATATTTAAACATTCCTTGTTGTAATGGTTCAGTTCTATCTGATGTGAGGTCAACGAAATACTGATCATCAAAGCTACATCACAAGCATGAAGATCAAGAATATAACCTGTTAATCAATGGTCCAACGGTAACGATATCTGACTGTCAACTATACGATCGTCAAATCGCGCTCGGCAGTCACGAATGCACTCGTCTGATTTTAAGCTTTGTGGGAACAACCAGTACACATGTAACCTTCTGTTAACATGACAGCGGACAGGTTGTGATACACAGCGCAGACATGTTTCAACTGAAGAACTCTAATCACGGCGAGAAAGTTGAGCATAGAGCTGCCGCTCGAAGTGGACCAGTCGGAAACGTTTATCAGCATAAGGAAGCTAAGATAAAATGTGTGCGAGCTGCTCAATTTGTTAAGAAAAACAATTTGTGGACAGCTGCTTAACAATACGGCGCAAACAGATACCATGATAAGCATATAGACTGCAAAAGTTCAGATATTGTTGTAACCAAGTCTGACGAATATGATACAAACAGACTGGAATTGGCTTAGCCTATTCTGAAAGTTAATGAACCACATGTTTGAACCAAACTGTTACAGCAAGTCTGAGTTGAACTCCAGCCAGTTACATACTGCATTTTGATGACAACATAGGTAGGATCACAGATTGCTAAAGACAAACGTACATTGAAGTCCACAGAAAACAATACAATAAACCGTAATTAGTAGAGGACTTACCTCCAGCCAGTGTGATGAGAGGACCTGTGGGAGCGCTCGGGAGGAAGTAAGTAGACCCCTTGTTGTTCTGCATTTCGCCGTTTGTAGCACATCGGGAGGGAGAAACGCCTTCCGTTCCCGTACATCTCGCCGCTGCTGTCGATACTTCAGTGTCCGGGAGTGAGGATGAGATTCGTGAGGACGCACTACCAGATGCCTATGTTTCAGTCGTTATTAAGAAACTTGCAGTTATATGAACCTACCTGGCGATTAGCACAAATAAGATTAGGGTTGGAATGAGGATTGTATAAATTAGATCCAGTGGAGCGAACTGAATTCACATCATCCGTGTCTGGTTCAGACCGAGATCTCTGAAACCCAGGGTCGCTGAGTGACTGAACAGAACTAGTCACAGGAAAATAGGAAGGTATGTGGTTGCTCCCTGGTTTGCTCGAAGAACCTGGGGGGTAAAACAACAAAGAGAAATTAAGGTGATAAATTAAAAATCACGAACAAAAGTTCCGCTAGCCGACGACTGACACAGGACGGAAGGATGTTAACTTATCAAGAGAAGAAGAATTAAATACAGTAAACCGCATGTAATCGATCCCAAAATGCCAACAATTTGGAAACTGCCTTGAAAATGAACTCTGTTATCTGATTTACACAACCAGTATCATAGTTCATTTCGGCGAGGGGGTGGGAGGCATCTATGCATTGTACGCCCATTTCTGGTCACTGGTATTTATGCGCAGGTAAAAACGACGGGCTCTAAGGTCTAATGGGACAGGTTAGCAACACAATCGAATTCGGTGGGGGTTTGCGGGAAAACAAAACTAAGTTCTGCGTTGTTTCAAAGTAGCGGAGTCATATGAAACGTGGGAGTGATAGCACGAGGACTGATCAACCGATGGCCCATGAAAACGTGATACAGACTTATCCATATGAGGTGTACCAAACAGTGAGACCCAAAAGTTTCCGGGTTACATATGGAAGTCCCAATGAGGATTTGCAATGAAAGGCTGAGAGCCATACTCAAAACAAAAGCCCTGAGTGTGAGGGATTCATTTAACTGATTGTTTTCATCAGTCTAAAGGCTGAACGGCGATCACAAATGCTGACGAGTAAGCTGTAAGGGTTTGGAGAATTAAGAAATTCGAGCACTATTTAGTGTGAAAATAAGTTCGTAGACGTAGTTTATTCAATCAACACTTGTTTGGCAAACAAAAATTAATGTCAGTTACCAAATCTAAGTTTAAAAATGCAACTCCAACTATCTGAAATTCCACGGTGTATGCTTGGCCCACTAGAATACACTCTATTTCGCATGGAAGCAGACGTTCAGTGGTAGTGTACGTGTCATTATGACTTACGTTTGAACTTACGAGGTAGTCAGTTATCAACCTGAGAGCGAACACTGTTAAATTGATTGAACGCTCTCAAGCGATCATTTGTGACTGCAGTGTGTAACATCGTTGAGAATTATGCATAACAACACTAGCCTTGGAGTTTACCGAAAGGTGCAATTACTCGCGTCACAGAAAAAAATAATGAAAGTGTTCGAAAAAAAGGGGAAGACAGATCGGTGAAGTGAAAATACAGCAGATATCACATTGCGTTAACTACGGTGGATTTTATGAAGGTAGTCACTTAGCAGCCAAAAATATCCCAGTCGAAGAATCATCGACATAAACAGCGTGCAAAAAGCTGATATCAATTTCCCAGAAAGGTGGTTTAGAAAGTTTAGTGGTTTTTAATTGAATCAATACTACGGTGGTTCCTTCTGGCCCGGGTTCCGAGAACACACGAGGATGTGTCCAAAATAATTGAAAGAAACAGTAGTGCCGGCTGAGTCTGTGCGTTCTGCTCGACAAAACATGAACCAACTTCACATCGCCCCAAAAATTTTAGGGTTTAAATGTCGCGGAAATTATCACACATCTGGTAGATCCCCAGTGAAAAGCTATCCAACATCTAGTATGAAGGTTTTTCAGTGGCCAAGAGCAAGGTCGATTGTTGCGTGAATTTTGATGACATTGTTAATCAAGACTGAATGATTTAACCTGTGCTTAATGACGATCGATTAGTTTAAATGTCAGATTTTCTTTCGCCGTTTGAAGCTGACGCCGGAAATTAGGGGCAACATTTCCAAATATGGCTCTTTACCAAGTATGTTGGTCAACCAATCAGATGATTCGAAACGTGTCTTGAATATCCCTGGATTCTCCAATTTTCTTGAGACTAAATGTTATCTATATAAACAGGGCTATTCGTTCTAGTGAAGCATAATGTGGAGTTAAGCAGTCGTTTTCAGTTTCACTCATCAACAGTTACTTCCTGGATTTCGCAGTTTGTCTCAAGAAACGCTTTGATGAAACGTTTGTAATAGTATTGGCTTGAGTGAGAATTATCGAAAGCAATTGTTCGTCACAACGAGACTGGACCTTGACGTGGTGTGACGGCTTGCGCATCTCGATGACCTATTGGGCTAAACTGGACGGTGTGACTCACCACACCGATAGATACTCATACCAGACAGGACAATAGGCAGAGATCTGACAAACAAGTCTCCCGGTCCTCCAGGTTGGGGTTGGAAGAAGGTTGGCATCTTTTTCCGGAAAAAGTACCAGTTCTGGTACATTGCCACCCAACCGCTGCCTTGCGGTACAGGCTTTTGAGCCAAAGGCTTTGGTTGAGAACCCTAATCGTTCTCCTGTCTAGGTCTGGGCGTCCTGGCAGTATCTCAGCCCACACACAACCATGAATAATCACAACACAAGTAATTTCATACTGCATCGGCCGTCTCGCAGTATAAACCGGGTCGCCCTATCTGCTGCATACAGCAGGGTGGATAGGCGAAATCATGCTACTGCTGACCCTCCCCACTGTCCTATCAAATTTAGCTCTCAGGCCCCTCCCGACCTCCATTTCTGATAATTACTCTACAGGTCCCACAACAGATGTAGCTAACTGTAGTAACACTGAGCCGGTAAGTTCCGTCTCTTGCCTTTCAGCTTCAGGCCTCCCTCGTCCCTTGCTTAGACCTAGAACGCGAATTAATATAGGTGCCTTCAACGTTCGCACGCTAAAACAGATAGGTCAGCAAGCGGCTCTCGCACGAACGCTAGACTCGTTGCACGTTGATGTCTGCTGTATCTCGGAGACTAGAATCCATGACAGTAGTCAACGTATGGAACTAACAGCACCCGCATTGTCTACCCGATACTGGTTATACACTTCGGGTGACTCCACAGCCGCTGTTACAGGTCAGGCTGGGTAGGTATAGTCCTCAGCACGACGGCCGCAGCCGCATTAGTAGATTGGATTCCTGTTAACAGTAGACTTTGTGCCGTCCGCTTGGCAGGTTCTGTTAAAACCAGCTCTAGACGCAAAACTTTCAGAAATTTATTCATTGTCTGCTTATGCTCCTACTGACTGTAGTGACATCGGCGTCAAGGACGCATTTTACTCGGATCTGGCCACTCTCCTTCGGTCGACACGTGGCTCTGATATAGTCGTTCTGGCCGGAGATATGAATGCCCAGGTCGGTCGCCTTGGTGAAGCCGAATCTCGTTTAGGTGGTAGGTTTGGGATAGCATCACATCGATCAGATAATGGTGGGCGATTGTTGCAGCTGTGCGCTGAGCATAATCTATTTTTAGCCAGTACTGGTTTTAGGCATCGTGCACGTCAATGCTATACTTGGCGCCCGCCTTCTCCGAATCAGGCCTGGTCTCAGATAGACCACATAGCCGTTAGTTATAGGTGGCGGGGTTCCATTCAAGACTGTCGTTCTTATTGGAGCACGTACTTGGATTCAGATCATGCGTTGGTACGTTGTCCGTTTTGTTCTTACTTTTGCTGGGCAACGACCCCACCGACAGCAACGGTTAGCTGTTGAGAAACTGGCTTTACCATCGGTAAGGCATAATTACCAAACCAGCTTAGAAAGCTGCCTTAGTGGTACTCACTCCGAAGACCCTAATAGCTGCTGGACTCAAATCTCACAGGCCATTCAGAAAGCAGGTAGTGTAGCTTGCACAGGGGTACATGGGGTAAACAAACATTGGATTTCAGAGAAATCCCTGGAGTTGTTAGAAGCCAGACGGAAGGTTCCTCCTGGTAGTTCACACAACAAGTCTAGAAGAGATATCCGTAGGAAACTGAAACGTAGTCTAAAGGCTGATCGTGAGGCTTGGTTAGTGGAAAAAGTTAGGAAATGGAAACCGCATTTGCCTCAGGGAACATCGGTAAACTGTTTAAGCTGATCCGTGCCACCGGTCCCAGGCGACCGTCGGTCAGTGAAGCTATCAGCGAGGTAGATGGTACACTAGTCTGTAATAAGTCCAGAAGGTTAGAGCGTTGGGCAGAACACTTTGAGGTCAATTTAGTTGGCCTGCTGCTTCTATTGCGTTGCCGCCACAAACTTGTGATGTAGCACCCTGGTCGGTAGATTTGGAACCACCCACTGAGACTGAGGTTCGCAATTGCCTTTCGGCTCTCAATCGTAATAGGGCTGCTGGCCCAGATGATCTCGTGCCGGCACTTTTCAAAGAAGGTGGAGAGGCGTTAGTAGAGGCATTGACTCAGTTGTTTCAACTTGTGTGGACGACGGAGACCATCCCTCCGTGCTGGGGTCACTCGATAATAGTTCCCATATTTAAGAAAGGAGCCCGGGGCTCTTGCGAAAACCATAGAGGGATTAGTTTGACCCCAGTCATTTCAAGGGTTCTAGCATCAATTATACTTCGTCGACTCACTGCAGTTCGGGAAGTAAACATTAGGGAAGAACAGGCAGGGTTTCGCCCTGGGCGGGGTTGTATAGATCACATTTTTACCCTTCGTCAAATTCTGGAGCAGCGTCATGTGTACCGCCGGCCAACAATCGCCGTATTCCTCGACTATAAAGGTGCGTTTGATTCGGTGGACCGATCTACACTTTTAGAGTCGCTTAAACGTAGGGGTGTACCGACTAAGTATGTGAACATACTGTCGGCGCTTTATTCCCATACCTCAGCTCAGGTTAGGGTTTACGGTGAACTGTCTGACAGTTTCAGCACCAGGAGCGGCGTACGTCAAGGCTGTCCCCTTTCGCCATTTTTGTTCAATTTCGTCATAGACGAAATAATGGAGGACTGTCTGCGGCACTCAAATGATGCCGGCATGGAACTTCTTATCTGGTAGAAGACTGACTGATCTTGATTATGCTGACGACAATATGTTGCTGTTTGACAACTTTCAAGCGGCACAAACAACACTGGACGCTATTTCGCGTTCTGCTAAGTACTTCGGAATGCGCTTTGCAGCCTCAAAATGCAGTGCTTCTGCAAGATTGTTGTGATCACGTAGATTTAATGTTAGATAATGAAGTCATGGAGATTGTTGACCGGTTTGTATACCTGGGAAGCTGCATCAGCGGTGGCGTCGGAGGTGTAGGGAATGAAATAGAAGCGCGTATTTCCAAGGCTAGGGCGGTGTTCGCTAATCTGAGACACCTATGGCGACAGAGAGGTATTTCTCTGAAGCTTAAGGGTCGCGTATATCAGACAACAGTGAGGGCTGTATTACTTTACGGCAGCGAAACGTGGCCGCTCAGGGTAGAGGACGTGAACCGTCTTCAGGTATTTGACCACCGATGTCTGCGTTCAATCGCTCGTATCGGGTGGCACCAGCGAGTAAGCAACGAGGAGGTTAGGAAGCGGGTGTTTGGCACTGATTGTCAAACGAGTTCTCTTTGTTCAGTCGCTACATTTGCACAGACTTAGATGGTTAGGTCATGTACTAAGGATGCCAGCTAGTCGTTTGCCACACCGAGCACTCTTTGCCGACTGGCGCAAGGTGCGAGGTGGACAGATGATGACCTGATATAGAGAAATGAAATCGTTCAATGAAGGGTTGGTCACTGTAGATCGGGTTCGTCTCCCGGGCTGGGGCCCTCGCGACTCACAGAGTCGGTGGCTTGAGACGTTTAGGTGAGATGGCGGCTAATCGAGCTCAGTGGCGTGAATGCTGTCGTTGTTTGGCCGAGTTGTCTGTGAAGTGAGTGCACTTAATGATGCGGGGCAGTGAAAGCCGTAAGGAAGCTGTCTTGCTGATGACGCCTTACTTTCACTTACAGCTCGGTTGTTTGTTTGCAAGGTGTAGGCACCTTGATGTTGTATGTTTGAATATAGACAGCTATTTTGGCAGTTAGGTCCCTTCCTTTCCCCCTCTTTTTATTCCTTCCTTCCTATACAGGGTTTGCTTTCCTTCTTCATGGTTGTGTGGCAGTTAAGCATCAGTGTGAACCACTGATGTATTGCTGTCTATGATGATGATGATGATGATTTGACGGGAATTTTGCGACACAATGAACTCGCTCCTCGCGTTCGTTCTCTTAGTGCCTTCAGTTGTGAATTTCATGAAGTTGGGGATCAGAGCATCCAAAAATTGAGAAAACTGTTTCAATATGGTTGAATGGTCCTTGCAGTTTGGTTAAGATAACACCTCGTGCGTCGCATTACCCAAACTGAATAAACAGCTGGGTTGCATACAGCAGTCTAACGTACTACAGACAATCAGTTGTGCGATAAATGCCGTATTGCTCGTGGTGGTCAATACGTCGAATAGTACTGCGTACATCTGTGCTGACACGTTGGTGGGTCTCAAAAGTGCACTAGACTTCTACTAGGATCCAACGTTTGCAAAGCAACATCTGTTTTGTCGAACCTGAGCACTCAGATATTTATTTATACTGTACACCCAAAACGTCCCCTCTACTGGACTACGACAATGGTCCTCGCTAGGTCACAATGCCGTGACCGCACAGGTAATCAACGTTATATGTACTTAGCAGTATCGCATCTTACCTCCGTATATACCAGAACGATAGTTAAACGTAAGGTTGAAAAACATTCATCACATGAGACACACGTAGTGCTTTGAGGTCAATCATACGCACTCATGGCTATTATGACCCGAACAGACTAACGTTTCGATGGACTGTTGTGGGTGCGTATCACGTCAAGTGGAAGGCAACTGCGATTTTGAAGAGCAAATTGAAAATGCAGAATATTATAGGGTTTCATGCGTTGACGAACTGAAGTTAAATTGAAGGATTTTTGCTGCACAAAAATTTGGCCGCAAAAGCGAGCGCACCTTTGTGCATCCAAGTGGCAATTGCTTAACAACGAAAAATTTGTAACGACTCTAAATATAACGGGGATGTGGAATAGCCTCTGATGGGTAGCCTACGTCATTAGAAGCAAAAATGATCCACTTAATTCCAACTGTGTAACGTCTTCAAAAAGGTAGTGGATTATGTGGACGGGATAAATTGGGTTTTTACATAAGCAACAACCAGACTGATCATTTGTTTTAGTGGTGACTGTGCTGTATTTGTTTAATCTTTCATACTGTGTAACGTATGCAGCACAGTAGTGTATCTTACGGCTGCGTGTGAACGCATCAAAACATCCTCGAATTTTTCACAAGAAATGGTTCAATTTGTCACCCGAAGCGAGTGATATGTGCCGAAAGTTGATCACTAAGATGAATATTCATTCAGTTCATCGAAACTGCAGCTGTGCACAATTGACTTTCAGACATCGTTCACGTCCGATACAGAGGAGTTTTTCGACTCTGCGTTCGGCTGTGATGCTGAAAAGTGTTGAGACGTGATCCAATACTCCATGACAAATGTAGATGAGAAGCGATAACTCGGTCTGGCCTGAAGTGAAGTCAATGACGCATTGGGCAACACGTAGGTGGGTGTTTAAAATTTAGTCCCAGCAAGGATATTTATTACTGACCTATTACTGTAGAATATAAATTCCAGGGTAGTGCCTCCTTTCGAAGGCTGAATGAAAAAAAAACTATCTGACGCGAAAACTACAATCAAACATGAAAGATATTCGGTTTATATCAACTGAATCTCCGGGTAAGTGTTAGTAAATGCGGAAATGTATGTCTCAGCGGGCCGAACATTGCCAGGAAAAGGTGCAGTATGACAACAGAAGCTGACAGTCATGCTACAGTGAAGAGGGGCAGTCCGTTGATTGGTACCATACAAGTGGAAGCTAACCAAGATTCCAAAAGACTTATGCAGATCAAAATATACATCGTGAGCCAAAAACGCAGATGGTACACAGATCGTTTATTCAATATCACCTCAAACACAAACTCATTTGCACATACCGATAAGTCCGGGACATCACAGTTGTCAATACAAGGTTCACGCATGGAAAACATCATTTCTTGCTGGAGCGCATTTCAACAGTCCTTTTTGTACGTTCATCTGGTTACTTCTGTACTTAAATACATGCCTCCGTCTGACTGACCACGAGAAGCATAGTATGATCGTTTACCCACACTACACAGGGAAGTATTCCAGCATGACTGGAATGGCTGTGCTAGAAATCATTTCGAGATCATGCACACTACAGTAACTGACACTAGGATTCACTACACATTTGGAACACACCATGAGAATGCTGGACACAGGGGAGTTAATGATGAAACAATATAAAGTTCACAGCTCTAACTGAGACAATAAGACCCCAAGTCCAGTGAAACGATGACAAGTGCAATGCGTTATAAATGTTTGAAGTTTTTTGTCAATAAAAAAAGTCGCAGTCTGGAGCCGAACAGCATAGGAGCAACCAACAAACTGGTAGCACCGAGTGACGGTTTAACAGCCCAGTCATTCCTGGATTTAATCAGCGACAACAATACGTTTTTATCAGCCACGCATCGCATTCAAGCATCAGTAAACAAACGCATTTTAGAGAATAAACGTTGATTTCGATCATCGGATTGCAAGTGAATCATAAAAGAAACCCATGCTATGCGCAACGGGATCTCATCATTTGAGGTCAGCGTTACAAGCAACGTGGTTTGCACGGAGAATTCCCAAAGTATTTCCGGATGGAAATCAAAAGGCAGTAAAGCGTGCAAAACGATCGCCGATGCAACCCGAGAGAAACCAAGATCAGATGAAGTAGAAAGTGCTGGTTATCATATTCACTGCTTTTTGACCACTGCATCCACCATCATATGAAATACAACTCATTAACGAGTGCTCAGATCAAAGAAAAGCATTCCTATGCAGATTACGGATCAGCCACAATACCAGAATCCAATGCTTTTGGAATACAACTTTGTTACTGTACGACAGTGCTCCGTTAGATCGCATTCAAATAAACCGGAATAAATTGTGGCTGTATCTTTGTTGGTTCGGGGGTTAATTGAGTACTTTTCTAAACGGCTATCAGAATGACTTAATAATTCGCCAAGTGGTGGCACACACACAAAAAAGGTAACAGAATATCGTCGTACATGATTATTTCGGACCGACAGCTGCCCTGTAATATGTTGTTGGATACATTCAGTCAATAAAGAACTCGATAACTTGGCACAGACGAGGAGAGCTGAATCTGCATCAGGCGCGCTTCTGTTAAACCACTGTGTTGACCACGGAAGAACACTAGCTACACTTGTGAATCAATCACGGACTTTAAGCACGCAAAAACCGTCTTAAAGTGGGAGGGGTCATAATGAACAAGTGCAAGCTGTGGAACTGGAATCTGAAAACAATATTTCGAACAGAACGTCAAAAATGACATCATAAAACAAAATGCACCAATTTAAGACCTGTTGGTCAACCACAGAGTTTAAAGAATAAACCAAAATTGGTACACCCTCTATTTCTAGCAACGTAATCCGTTGTCTATAATCATTCAACATTTGTACACGGCTCAACAGTCACTTTCCCTCTTTATTGCTCTTCTCAGTGTATTCGGTTGACGAACTTGAAAATCGAGCGGTAAAAATTGCAAGTCTTGAAAAATCATTCCGAAGCAGCTGCACCGTCGATATGATATGGTTGACTTAGCACACGATATAATGTTGAGGGCAGCCACCAACAACTGGGACGTCGATGAACACGAAACACACAAACAAGATTTTCTAGATCCGTGTGACATGTCTATTACTTAAACGTGTCATTCGGTTGATAGTGCAAAATGTTACCGGTAGTTGCCTGCCAAAAGAGCTACAGAAAACATATAATGACCCACAAATTTGATGGGTTCGTACGGTTATTAAAAAATGAAAGCAGCATTTCAACAAAATACATACAAAATCTCTATCGACAATTATGCGTCGATGTACCAAGTGTTCGACCGAGTGAATGTCGTTCCATAACTAAACGAACGCTATATGCTTCTCGCATTCCTCAATTATTTGAGCAAATGAAGAACTAATCATGTGGACATACATCACATTAAGAAATGAATATGCACGCATACACTCAAGTCCGTTAAATGTCCCATCTCTCGAACGCCACAGCACCATCAAGTGTACCCCATTGTCTGGTACAGTGTTCTTTCTCCGAAAATGTTTCACCCCTGAAATACATCCGTTTTCCAAAGGATGTCAAGAAAAGGAATCTCATTCTAAGTAGTCTCTTACATAAATCAAGCGCAGTAATGTTAGCGGTTTGTTATTCAAACCCTCTCGCAAAATCAAGTCTCAAATAAAGTCCAAGGTATCTAAAAATCACGACATTTTGTCAAAGTGGCCACTATAACATAGTTAGGCCAACGCGTGTAGCAGCCAGATTGAACAAGAAAACTGATAACCTGCAATACACCAGCCGTTACACAATGACAGCAGATAACAGATACCAGATCAGCGACGCATATTAGCTTTAATATCTAACGGAAAAAGCAGTTGGCTTCCATCAGCGCATCGGATGGTCGACAGCCGCGTGTAGTTTCCCTATTTTATCTATGAAACAACTAGTAACCTATGGTTGTGAGAGTAAAACAAAGTGGGACGTCCCCGGTTTGTCTCCTTTAATTAGTCAAATTTAGATTCATCCGGTTTTGACTCAAGTTTGAACGTCGACGCTTGCTCTGCGGAGTCTACGTGGAATCCGATGATGCACTGGTATGCGCAAAGTGCCACTAACGCTCCGGCGGTGGTTACTTCGTAGTGAAATACAAACTAACGTGTTCAAACAAACAGGAACACACGCATCGCTTTCGGAGTTAGGGAAGACCAGTTGACGTAGGTCAAAAGTTCCAATGAATCAGAAGAAATTCAACCCTGTCGTATCTGCGCTGCTCCATTGGAACAAACCTCTTTGCAAGAGTTTTGCATAGCTGGCGAAGTTTTTTTCCTAATGCTCATTTGGGTCACTTCACTGTTGTGGTCCTGACAGTTTCAGTGTCAGTGCTGTTTTATAGGTGTTTCGTGGATCATCGTCACTCAGTTCCCAACCGAGTACTTTACGTCTGTGAGCAGATGGTCCCTGGGCAAACTATAGAACAAAGCGGAACACAAACAACGACGAGATCTGAGTCAAGGCAGTTACTATAAAATGAACAATATTTAATGAAATGGCGCCACCGATGCCTGATGACGATCTGACAAATTTTGCGTCAATGACTGAGTTTTAGAGGGTAGCGTACCGTGACGCATTACCGTCGTTAGCGCTGAAAAGTCCAACTCAACAGAAACAGTCTGTGGGATGCGCATAGTTGTAACAGCCGAACGTTATCGTCAGTGGGTCGTACACAGACCAACAAGCATGATCCAATGCCTGTTCCATCCTTTACATAAATAATAAACCTTTATTTCAATCGTCTTCTGTTAAATACCTGTGGACTACTTTGAGCAACATCACATAGTCACTTCAGGTTATCGATGTCTCCAACAAAATCCAAAGGCGCCCAACTCCTCTTTATTCCCCACCGCTTGGTTAGTCATTTTATTAGAGCTTATATGCCCCCACACTGTTCACCTACTTTTTTGGGGGATTTGTTGTTAAATGATTTTGCACTTTTTGCCAGATCCCAAAAGAAATCTGTCCCGTTGCAGTGGTATCCGGCGTGAGCAATCCGTTTATTTATTGTTTTTTATCATTTAAAAATGTGCAAACAATTTACAACAAATATCCTACCAGACCATATCCAAAGGCCTTGCAGATATTCTTCGCATTTGTTGACAAAAACGGTCCTCAAAATCATGAGAAGACGTTATACAAGATGAGAGGACTCTTCGTTGGACTATCTTTACCTTTTACATGGTGGTGGTCCGCTGGAATCTGCTACAACCAGTCGTTGTCAACGCTCCATCTAGG
>LOND01000242.1:88457-118432 GCA_014220965.1 Paragonimus kellicotti
CACTGCCACTGAAGTTCCCGTTGGTGGTTTGATGATAACTGTCTACTAGGTGGCTGTCATAATCATAACCTTGTCTAGTAGAGCAGGACAAACTATGAGGACACTGCTGTGTCAAGTAGTTGACAGGCTGCGTCCACACTTTCAGTCATATCAACGTCAACTATGAAGTATATAAGTCGCCTTCAAAATCCGAGTGAAATATCGGAGTCTGGTTTATCTTAAGTACTTCTAAGACATTCATACTAAGGAAGTTAGATAAGCGCTGTTATTACAGAAAGCCTGACAGGCTTAAAAGAAGGGCATCATCAGCAGGGTGTTGCATGAAGAAGAATGATAAATGACCTACACAGGAAGTTTCTTGGTGACCCATTGCTACTCGAAGGCAGAACGTCACATTTGTCAGAGAAAATTGTCCTCTACAAAAGTGGGTCGAAAGACTCATATTAAAGAGGATGGCGGAGCCTCCCATTATTCATCGAGCATAGTCACCTAGACAAGCAGTTCCGGCAGACGCAACCCACGGTGCCCGATGTCATTTGCTAACCGGGCTGCCGTAGAAACAAATATGTCTCTCTGCTTCGATTAGCTCATTAAGTAAGTTGGAACAATTGGTACGCATGAGCTTGAAAGCTGCTTTCTCGTTCGTTTTTGCAGGGAGAGGAAGAATCGTGCAAATAGCTCAGGAAGCAAGACTCACTACTGACTGTAGGGACATGAAAGGCGGCGGGGTTGGACCCAAGTTGTTCTGCCGAGTTTCCCTGAGGGATCTACTGTGCGACTGCAGACTCAGCTTCAGTACATGAGCGCACGTCAGCGACATTACAGGTGTCATGACCGACACTTTTCGCGTCCTAGCTTGCGCAGTTTGTATCCTTTTCGGCCCATCCGTTATTAGTAGGTGATCCGAAGTTTAAACTCATTGGAAGTCCGACTACACCTGTTGGAGATGAAAGGTCGATTGAATCGATGGTGTTATGAGACCGCTGACAGAAAGGCTCATCAGAGCAAATCAAAGAGACGCTTTTGATTTTGAAGTGCTGATGGCGCCTTTCGCGTTCTTTCAGGAACGGACCGAGAGACACGTTGTTTTGGTCAGCGTTAACGGACTTCACATCTGGTGCTTGTTCGTTCACCTTATCACGAGTCAACTTGCCAATTAACGTAACCTGGTGGCCAACTGACATCAGATGTACTTGGCGAGCGACCTGTTCGTAGATGCGGAGTTTGTTATTACTAAAGAAAAGACAGGTGACCGGCTGATTCCGGCTGATTTTACTAAGAGAGAGTGTTACGATGAATCGAAGTTGTGAAAATTTTTTGTTCTTTCTCCGTACTTCCTCTTCTGTCTTTGTCACAGTCAATTTTGCAATTGCGGTTGAGACAGCCATTGCCTTCGTGGTGAGTTCAACAATAACTTTGCTTCTAATTTCTTTTAAGATAAAATTAATCGATCTTTACTCAACTTATACCCTGTGAATAAGATGAGAACTGCAAGGGTTAGAACGGTCGCCCAATTCCGGTGATAGGCTTTCTGTGCTTGGCCAGCCAATAGCAACGCAGTGTCTTGGCCGCTGTTATCCTTCCTGCTCAGGCAAAATAAAGGGAAGCACGAAAGTATCACTTATTTGTGTTCGTTCTCGCTGAGGCCGATATATCTGATGTGTGAACACTTCTGGCAACTATGGCACACCAGCTAACTTGCACTGAAGTATTGCAGCCACGACGACAGCCAATGTCCGTTGTTTTGGCTGATTTTGCGGACTTCCATCACTGTTGGATCTGAAGTGAGTCGCTGTTTGATAGAAAAGATTGATTTGAAAAATTACTGAGGTCTGCGTGCACTGCTTGTTTGCAGAATTACCCAAAAGACTCTTCAGAAGTTTCTGATAGCCGAAATTTGTTCGATCCCTATGTATATAGCCGTCGTTTGAATTTTTGACTCACTTAATAACAATTTTACTTATTGCCTCGCTGGTTCGGGGGTTACTGCGTGAAGCGTTTGTCTCGACTTGCCGTTTTTCATAAGAAAGGAAATGTTCTGTTCTGTTCAGTTTAACGAATTCACAGTGGAGGTAAGCATCCAGATGCAACTTGTGATATTTATTCATATTTAGTCAGTCGATTCGTGTCTTTGCGACATAGTCTAATGTTGGTGTTGACTGCCCTAGTTGAGGTGCTGGGCTGTTCGCCTTACACAATCCATTGCCTACGCGACAATAACACAGAATTTCTGATCAACTCCTGTTTGAACCGGGTGGTCGTTATTTGTTTACGCGTCCCTCAAAGACATTTCTGTCACAGCCGTATTCCGCCTGTCGGTGCCGGAACCTAAATTTCTCTGTTGGACATTTCTGACGATTTCTTCAAAAAACGTTGCAACTCGGAAAGACTTCCGAAGAGATGCCAGGGGCGAGGAAAATCTAGAGGTTTGTGGGCGCTAGTATCCGCCCAATTTTATACAGTGCCTGGGCCACTGTCTTCGAATGGCTCCAAGAATAGCGCGAGTAATAAGAAGGGGACTTTTGGACTGGTTGCTGCGCATAACTTTTATTCGTGAGACAAAAACATGGATACATAGATTTCCATCAGGACTGATTAAGTTGAAATGTGCCATTGGCTGATGTCGTTGATACATGCAAAACCCCAAGATGAAACGTGACCAGTATAGTACAATATAAAGGACTTGGCGGACAATTATAGACAAAATTGAAATTGCTTTTTCAATTCTGATGTTATATCACAGAACGCCGTCGGATTGGCCCGCTGCCCTTTGCGTCGGGGTTTTGTAAACTGTGAATAGAATGGGTTTTCAACACAATCGTCCCCGCCTCAAAAAGCCTGTACATGCACTTTTGATATTCGTTTTGGACTGTCAGTTACATCGAAATAGCCAAGCGTACTATATTCTGTTTACATCAGTGCTCAGTTCTTCGGAACTGAATTTGTTCAGTGTTTCCCTGATGGATTGAGGCATGGTGATAGTCAGTGATTTTTATCATTATGCTCTCTAGCTTTCCAGTGACAAGTTCCTTGGGCAGTTCGCATGTCGTTTCCACGAAATCATGTTGCATCCGTTGAATTTTCCTATTGAAGCGATGCCCTAAATCAACTGGATTTAAAATAGGATCGCTGGGTTGTCCTTTGTTGTGCGATCGACAGCCACTGTGCACTAAAGTGACGAATTATTCAGAAACACACCAGATGTGGTGGTTCCAGAATTCACGACAATTTCCAACGCTTTCACTAAATTTTCTGCGGCACAGTTGAAACACGGATGTCAAGGCGCCATTTTCAATGATGACACTCGATGCTGTCAAGCCACTGTTTCATTTCAGAAGAACGAAACTATGATTTGTTATCTGTGCGAAATCCCTGCTCTACTGTAACACACGCAATGCTTGTAAGGCACATGACATAATACAGTCGTCCACTGTGGGTACGAATTCATCAAGACCAGAACGTAAAACTTATCAGGCAACGGTTCACAGTAGTCTATTCACACACGCTGTCATTGTGGGTAACTACTTGGCCAAAGTGTCACATTCGTCGATTGTGTTCTTAATTTATGAAGGCGGGAATCGCAGTTCATTCCGACGCCCGAGGTATACGAAGTTATCTTCAATCATTAACAAATCTATCGAGCCAACGATTACGTGTTCTTTTCACGTAAGTGACCTTTGTGGAAGCCACTCAATAGGGTATTTTGTAACAATCGTGGAACTACCAATGCGTCAGGTTTTGTTGACAGATACTTTTGTTTCTGGAATGGTACAATATGTTTCTTTTTGATGGTTGGTGAGCAACTCATGGTCACCGAGGCACTTTCCGTGATATAGTAGCTTTTGGTTGTCTCGACCAAATATTGTGGATTTATTGGAACTGCTGGTGGAGTGAAGGAGCCGACCCGAACAAGCGAAAAACTAGAACATCGCAGCAACAATCTGGTGGCGAAACCTGTTTATCCCGACGATGAGTAAATACGCAAACAAAGGCTTTTAAAAGTAGACCCCATCACGGTATGGTTGTCGTCGATCGTTTAGCAACTGCTCTGTGTGAATCGGATAAATAATGCGGGACTTGACACGAAAGGTGAATCCAAATCTAATGCCACGCATGCGCTTATGCGACCTTTGGGCAAGCCGGAATATAACTAGCGCCGCCTTCTTACCCAGCAGCCTCAAGAAGTAAACCACCGGATATTATCCTCTTTCGACGCAGTACTGTTGCCAACACTGGAAACACTTATGGTCGTCATAGTTATTTTAGGCAAAAGATGGAGCTGACATCGGTCTTTTGGCCACTTTGTGGATCCTCAAGGAAAAACATCCCCTTTTTGGCCCATGCTCTTTTTCTCTGTCCAAACTGTGAATTGTGGCTGCACCGTTGCCGTGGAATCAGGTATAAAACAAGGAGGGTGCTGATGACAATCCACCATTGATGGCGGATCATCTTGGTACATTGGGAGCGTAATGATGGTCATGGATTCGTGCCAGTCGGAGTCCTCTTTGCGTCGTACACTGCGAATGGCTGAAACAAAACCTCGGCTCTCCCGTTCGAAACAAGCGACCGGAAGACTTGATGGCGATGTTTGTATCACCGAATCGCCCCGGAAGCAAAAGGTAGATAACTGGAATCCCCAAGGCGTAGTAATCATGAAGAACGTCAACTAGTTTGAATGTACGTTTAGCGGGTCAATTTTGGAAAATATCGCTACCACACGGGGCACTCACGAAATTTTCCGGCTCATCAGTTGGTGCCGCGCCTCTTTTAAAAATCAAGTTCAGCGTACGTTCACGACAACAACAGACGATAGGTTGCGTGCAATCCGTTATTGATTTTGCGGAGGTCTGTTGCATTGTTTTCTGGACCGTAGTACTCGCTTTGATTAGTGTTGAAACGTGGCCTCGCGTTTTATCTTAACTAAGTGAACTGCATTAATCATCTTCATTCTCACTTAAGCTAACGCTGCCGTTTCCATTGTTGTTATTCAGTTTGAACCTTGTTAACGTCTCAAAGTCAAAAAGAGAGCGTTTTTATCCTATATTTCTTTCTGAGCAACTTGTTATTCTCATTATCTCTCGATACGCGAACGATCGTTTTGTTCCGACCCAACCAACTGTCATTCGTTGGAGTGACCCTCGTTCCGCTTTATCGTTCCCCATTACTGAGCGGTGCCTAGTTGTCGAGTTTGTTGCATGGGTATATTGATTATTCAAGTTCTGAAGGTTTTTCACAATTGAGGCGGAAGATTCGATATTTTTCGTATATTTATTCAACTAATACCGTAGCGAATATCGTTTTCATGAACGCCTTAACATAAACCGTTTGGAAAATAAATCATCTTCTCTGCCGTCGGATATTTTGAAAGGCACTCATTTGATTGTCCGGTCACGAGTAATTCGGTGTGTACTTGAGTCGTTAGAGAACGATTTGATAGTACTCAAGTAAGTGAATACTCGATTCGAACATCTTGTTATTCAACGAGGGCGAGTAACAAGGCTCTCTCGTCATTAAATTCGGGCATTCTTCGTGAATAACAATGTCCGACATTGTGGAACTTGCCACCGGTTCCGGTAATTATGGTATTATTGAGATTGGCCGAGCCTCTCTGCCACTGGAGGTTGCACTAATGCCCCACGAACTATTCCTCCTCGTGGACGAACACAACTTAGACAATCACGCCTATGGTGACGTTTCCGTTTTTGTTAGCCACGGTGCAGAAAAAAACTCTCAACCAACTCCATTAAAGCAATTGAGCGGTTGCCTCTCCTTGTACAGGAAACAAAGGCAGAATTCGCTGAGAGCATAACTGAAGGCGGACGGGAACCTACCTGTGGTGCCCTATTGAATTTTGAGAAGGAAAGGGGGCGGTCAGTGCCCCTCTCTCAGGAATCAGAATTCAGGTACTAAAAGTACAACGTCGAAATATGTGAACCTCGTGGGGATGAACGTGGAATCTCCGGTATGCCAAGACAACCAAGGCACATCTGACTGTGCTTGTTTTATCACTCAATTCCCTGGATCAACGCAAAACAACGCCGAAGAATGGCGGGCGCTGTGTTGTTTACCCTAAGCCGAACCATCTTGCGAGGTCTTGTAGGGCACAGACAGGACGTGCGACACCAGGTTTTGGTAGACGCCATCACACATTGGCTCATGTGAATAAGCCGGAACTAAGTCAGGATGAGAAAGTAAAAACATCGTTGTATGGAGCTACGTCCAATCTAAACGGCATATGTTTAGGATTCGTTTCGCTAAGGCTTATTGGTCTAGAACTGCCGGCGCCAATGTACATCTTTCTGGATAGCGACTCTGACACTAAATTGCTTAATGAATCTGTTGAAAGAGTGATTGGTTTGCTGAGACAGCTGTGTCAAATAATGTTGCGTAGTCTATGCGGAACTTGTGCAATATCATGCGATCAAGTACCAACCGAGTTGCAATCGTTAGATAGGGAGCATTCAGTCACAGTTGAATCAGTTTTTACGGTGAAACAGCTGCCGTGATTAGCGCTGGAAAGAGTTATGTCCCCGCATCAAGTAGTCAATGGTTTAGGATTTCACACAATGTTACGACGGTTAAAAGCGCCACGGGCCGGTGCGCTTTTCAACATTAGAGTGTGGTAACTAATAAATGGTGGATGGCTGAAGGAGAGAAGCACCAACTGACAATCACTCAAACAATAGCTATCATATTCTGATGCTAACAATGATTTTCAGTATTGTAATGGTTCGCTAAACACAGCGATATTAATGCTAGGCTGTTACCAGGATATATTATGGGACATTTCAACCCCCACACGCTAGTCACAAAGGCAGAGGCTGAGAGCGGCTGATAAGGTCCATTCGACAAAATCTGGATGCAGTGCACTTGGAGCAGCTGTTTCAGGACTAGACATTGTTGACACCGCTGGTTGCAATAGCGCAAACGCCTAATAATTGTTCAATCGTATTTTTCTGTCTGATGACTGATTCAGTTTCTTTGTCGCCGAATGATGCGTTACGTCTTAGGGGTGATATGGGATTCAAACCTGAAGAAACCCTCAATGGAAGGTACACTGCACGATAAAAATAGGCCAGTGATCTAACACCGGTAGTTTGGAGAGGGTGGATTGAGAAGTGCCTTCCGTTCATTCACTGTCGACCAAAATGATTGCAACAAGAATATAAATTCCGATTATACGATCCCGGTTCGGTAACTGCCGATACATGTCCGAGAAAACGTTGACCCACCGGCCAGGTTATGTGGTGTTTTCACGGTTCGGACGAATTAATCTGCCTCGTTGTTCGAAAACTGAAACGGGGATTCCAAAGTGTGTTTTACGTTGTCCCTGTCTTCCGGAGAATATTTTGACCAAATAGCGTGTTGAAGTGAGGAACATCGGTTGAGGGGGTTTTCACGCAAGGCGTCAATCAAACCAACGAGGAAAGGCATAGACCGCCGATAATCCGAGAGACTGCTGAAAGTCTTGCTAGCGTCAGAGGTGTAAGGGCGATATCGTGAAAAACGGCTTTCATTCAAAACTTCGTTCGATCTTTTCGAAGCATCAGCGTAATCTAGCATCAACTACAGTCATTATTTCGTCTTCTCGTGCCGCATACGTATTTAGCACGTCTAGATGAGGACATCATCTTTGCACTTCATCTAACGATCACCGAGCAAACTTACGCATTTTATTGGCTCGCCTCCCAAAACATGGTCTCAAACTTAACCCGGCTGAGTGAAGATGGCTGCCAAAGGAAATTAACGTTTTGACACGCGTAACATCCAGGGGAGGTATCCAGACAGACCACATCAGGACGATTCAGGTACATCAGTTGACGTTTGCATTGAACGTAACTGAAGTGAGGTGTTTCTGAGTCCAGCCTCGTACTATAGACGACTCGTTCGCAATTCTTCGATGTTTGTGTAAAGTGTGAATGTCTTACTGCAGAAATATTGCGGAGTTGTTTGAAGGCGGACGTATCGGCAGGGTTCTGCCTAATTGCGCGAGGCACTCTGAGAGTCTACAATACTAATGTTGTTCGATTTGACCAAAAAGGCTAATAAATTTAGACGAGACACTGGTGCCAGCCATCGAGGTCTCAGATCGGCGTTGTCCCGAAGAGATGATACACAGAGGTAGCATATTGTTGCATACTAACGCAGATTCACGAACAAACGAGGAAGGAACTACTAAGTTATGAGGAGTGGAAGCTAGCCCTAGTGTTCCTCGTTAAACGATATCGACACCTGCGTGGTAAGAGGTTCACGAATCAACAATCGTTAAGGTAGCCGAGACATCTTTGTGAATCAGAGGGACAGATTGCCCGTCGGCTGAAATGTCCACAAAGGTATGCGTTCGATTGATACTATCGGAACAGAACCTTGCAAATTACAGAGGCATTATCTCGAAGACTGGCCATTTGTCATGAAGATTCTCACTCTTGCACAACAGGAACCGTAGCCCTGGCTAGTCTACGGAACGGGATAGACGGATGGGGTTAATTGCAGAAAAATGATCTACAGTTGGTCTTGATTTATGAGTATCAGTAATGGGAGTAGACCGACAGACTAAGAGCCCGCAGGATCCAGTCGGGATATTCGATGCTCCTAAGCCGTACGGAACAGCTGGCGAGGAAAATGATATTCTCCACTTAAAATATGTATCCACGTGCACTAGACGTGTTATCGTTCCTCAAAAATTTTCCAGCGTGCTACAAAACCGTCATCGAGGATCAAGACACACCATGCAAAACAAAATAGAAAAAGCAGCAGAAACAAGGTTCTTGTGGCCTCGCCAGCACAGAGGTGTCTCCAATTTTGCCCGCATCAGCTCATTTTGTTCCGAAGTTCAAAACCAAGTCTCACATTACACAGAACCGTTACAACAAGTGCAGACCAGAAAACCAAATGAAATTGACGGCGTCCACCTAATGGGACCGTTATCAGAGGCAATCAGGAGGAATGACGACGACTGGCTGACCTGAAAACTGGCCTCTTCGGCTAGTCCGGTTTCTATATATCCACTGACAACTTGATCACGGGCAGTGGATAGTCCCTGTGAGTTCAGTAGGAACAAACTTATAATAATGTGCTGCGATAAGCAGAAGAGCAGGGTTCACGATAACAGCTTCAAATTGGGCAATTGTGCATCGCAGACTCCGGCGTGCTTTCGAGGCGGCCTTTCCAAAGAATGTTCTTTGAAAAGAAGAAAAAAGGAATAAAAAAAGATGAATGAGAGATTTGTAATCAAGAATGAACGAGTGAATGGGGCATCCTAAGCATTGATAATATTTCAAACCTGTGAGGGTGGGTAGATAAGCGTAAAGCAAGCATCCACCAAACAGACGAACAAGGAACACATGGGAAATGAGTAAACAGGGGGGGTAAGCCAGTTATCCAGTTACACGTTCGAAATCGAGCATACATCGAAGGAGAAAGTTGGGACCTCAAAAGCTGCATGTGGACAATTCTCCTTGAGGTGCTCATCCAGCCTCAGTTCAGGTGTTTGAGTTATAGCCACCTTGCTCATCCTTCTCGTTAGCCAGTTACATCGATGACAAACGCACATAGGAAAACAATGCTGTCTACGCAGAAGGCGTGAACTCTGCTAGTGTAACTTCAATGAGTGGCCACGCAGGCTGTGCGCGGGGGCTGTTGTGAACATGTGCTGATTTGGGTGAAACTCGCTGTGGAGGATGTCGTGGAGAAATATGAAGTCCCCGCGGGCTCGCCGGCATTCAAAAGTAAACCGGCTTAGTGTACTGCGTTTTTCCGAGTAGGATTTTTGAAACGGTCCGTGTACGCGTTTTGTGGTTTTACGTTGAACCCTTTTTAGCAGATCGATATCCCGGCTCAAGAAGGGAGCACAGACCTGGATATTAACTTTAGATGGAAACGGACGTAAGAGGCAAACACTTCCAAAAATCCTCGTAGTGAAATGACCTAGTAGGTGACTTAGCAGGTTCATCCCATAGGTGACCTTCCGAGCGAGCGTGTTACAGTTATCGGATTGCAAGAGACTACTGGTGATGATGGTCCATAGATCAGACTAATTAGTTACTACCTGCACTTAATGCCACCCAGAAAGTAACTGAAGTTCACCTGATTTCCAACTCTCAAGACCTTGCGTTTAGTGGCGTTGAGTGGTTGTGACTTTTTAGCAGCTTATAATGACAGAATAGCTAAGTCATCATGTATGCCTGTCTTTCTTGCGAGGTGTGAAATTGGCACGGAAAACTTTGATATCATCTGCATGCAGCAGTATTTTGGAACTTATTGAGACGGGTAATTCGTTAACGAATAATGTAGACAGTCGGAACCCGAAAATAGAACTTTGAGGGTTCCCACTAAAAGCTATCGTGCTAGGTGAGAGGACTCCGTTGACACGGACCTGGAAAGAGCAGTCCTTCAGATAGTCCTGAAGCCACTCGATCAGACAGCTCTCAAGACCTAGTGTTCTACGTGCGTTTAATAAAATATCGTGATTTACACTGTCGAATACCTCTGGGAAACCGAAGAAATCAACACCCGTGGGTAGGGTATTATCCATTACAATCGTCCACCAGTTCGTTGCATTCGTGAGATTTGTCTGGCATGTACCAGTTTCACGAAAGTCCGGTTGAGTCGCATGCAGATGTCCGGTAGGATTCAAGAAGTCTCGTATAGTACAGTGAATCAAGCTTTCTATAAGTTTAGAAATCATTAGAAACAACGACACTGGGCGATAGTTTGAGGGGATTGAACGATCTCCTGATTGGAAACACGGTATATGTTTCACGCAACGCCGGAACCTTCCCCAACTTCAGAGGTAGATTAAATAACGTGGCTAATAGTTGTGACAAAACGTCCACACATTCTTGAGACTTTACTGGTGCGATTCCACCGAAGCCTGGGTACCTACCCACCGGTAGATTCAACAGTTTTCGTTGCACATGTGCAGTATTAACGCTTAGGGGGCGGAGACATTGTTAGACGTACTCATTTGGCGAAGCATCGTGCGGATCGTTAGCGATTTCTGGTCGCCCATAGTAGAACACTTTGCCGTAGTGTTCAGCTAGTGCGCTTACTGCCCCCTCATCATCATCGGTGAGTTTGCCGTTTGTTCACTGAATATATGTAACTCCTGGATTCGCTTGAGTCACGATATATATGATGACAGAAACTTTTGGGAACGGCTGCTACTTCAATTGAATAGCGTCTTTGCAATTCCCTTGTATCTTGCTGGTGTTGTCTGTTACTGGTGTTTCTAACCTGTAAGTACACTTCATAGTCATGAGGGCCCTGCGTGGGTTGGTATTGGTACGGCGCCAAGGGAAATGGCACAACCCTGGTAATGGCAGATCATCGTAGACTGAAGATTTGCCGTTGTCAGTAAACAGCGCTTCGTCGGTTGCCAAAGCAAGCAGACGGATCTGGATCCCGGATGCTCCAGAGCAGTTAGGTCATGATGAAGACTACAGTTTCGGGAGCGCTACTGTACATGAGCACTGTGAGCTCATCAAGGTAGAAAAGATTCGGATAACATTTTGCCACACGGAGGGAAATTGACTGATCGAATGCACCAATATTAAAGGCCTGGTGGAATCATTTTCAGAAGTTCAGCAATGGGGTGAGACGCTCCCACAATGCTCAACGGCGTAACACGGTATTGGTAACTCCTACATCAACCAAACACCAATCATCATGTTGACTGGTCGACAGCTTCAACTTTCCCCAGATCAGAGGACTGTCCGTGCTAACCATAGAACAAATCATGTTCTTGCGCTACCCCATTGTTACAATCCATGAACTGGCTCGTCATCATTTTGCCACAGCTCAACAGCTTCAGACAAAATGCTACAACAAAAAGACACATTGTGCTTTTTGCCAATTGAAGGGAATATTTACTTGCATACAGATGTCCCATTCTCTGGAATACCTGCCAGACTGCATCACGAATGGAAAGGTGCCTTTGTTTTCGAACCGGTCTCAGTGTCACTTTGCGTTTCATTCGAAACACCGACAGATGCCAATAGCCCATGACCGTCTGTCTCAAACGATGAAATGCAGCGAAGACTTTTCCAGAGGCAGAGATACCAGAGGTACTAGAGAATGGGGAGGAGGATGGGATTCCGAAAGACTTGTCAGTGTCGCCAGGATGGCGTGTTATTAAAAAGGGTATATCATGGCGGAAAATCAAACTCAACACGACAGCATACATCTAACATCGTGCTAATTGACCAAACATTGGGAGACTCCAGTGAAAGATACCAACGCGTGGTACGTGTTGCAGAATCGTTCCGCCCGAATTCCGTTTTTCGCATTTTCGTTCATGTGTTACGGTTGCCGCATTTGAAAAAGCAGTGATGTGGCGATAACGATGGTTGACAGTTTACACGCACACAACAGCGACGGGGCGGTGATCCACACGACTTTAAGTCCAAACGCGTGGATGACATGTTACTACAGGATCTTGAGGGTCATTCGAACGACTCAGTCAAAATGGAGATATGACACCTTTCTATGATCGTTCATGTGGTGTGGAACACCCTGGGTAATAGTAGGCGGACCACCTGGAATAAAACAACGACAGGTACCACCGGAATGTGTAAAATGCACGCGCAACGGTTTCCATATTGTTACTGCGAGGCGAACTGAACTGTGAAGCTAACAATTTGCGAAGCTTCCTTCTTTCCAAGTTTCGCTGCGGCCATGCAATTGCGCCAGATAGACGAGGCATGGGTGGACGATATCAGTGGATGATTGCAGGGTAGTTGTTTTTCCGACTTGTGTTGGCAAAATTCATTTCACGTTACCCCGCTGCTGTTTACATGCGCTGCTGAGTAAACTCTTCAATAAGACTTTGTGTGCTTAAATAAGCGGTTGCGAGTACAACTATCAACTCGTTAGTTTTATGGATCACTCTTGTAATGTCCTTTGTAACAGTGGACAATCCGTCCTTTGCACGGTAAATTACCCTATCGAGGCGGTGAGTCCCCTATTCGCGGAATATCAGATATTTTTCACTCCTATACTACCGCATAATTCCTGAATACGGTTAATCCACACTTCAATGGAACAGTTTCATAGTCTACGTACTACATTTATTCGCCAGAAACGACTTAACACCTGTGGTGTTTTCGTCGTTTCATGCCTCATTTTGCTAATTCCGCATTACCGATACATCAGACTTCACTACATATTTTTGTTTCACTTGAGAAAAAACAGTAACAAAACACTTCTGAACAAATTCTGCCACGCGCGCGTGTCAGTTTTTCTTGCAGTGTCGGTGGTTAACAGCCAACCAGCACACCCCACTGTTGGATTATATTTCAGCTCCAGTGCTTCATACAATCAACTACGCTTGGGACACTCCGAATACTTCTCAATATCACTGGACGTAGAGAGATGATAGTTCCTAGGTTCGTACGCCCAAGGTTTCCCCAGCCTTATGTTAACGCGGAACGGAAGTCGTAATGAGAAGACGGCGAATCTGCAAACAAACTTTATTTATTGATTTACTCACCGTTCACAAGCAGACTTCAACGCAACAGTTAAAGGCGCTAGGGAGTTGGACGTGAGAGAACCTCAAGCACAACCGCACGGCAACCGCCAGAGAGGACGAATGTCGACGGAAACTCCAGTCGACCTTCAGAATTCAAACAAGCGTCAGAATGGTTGGGCGGCGTTCCCAACGGTGACAGCTAAAACATTGTTATCCTAGTGAATGTAGCCTATAGTAGTAGAGCTGGCGCGGATTCATCATACAGCCACGACTAAGACTGCGATGACTACGTCAACACCTACCCTTTGATTCGTAGTTTCATTGTGAATTTACAGATCTTCACAGTGAGATACTAACAGGCACGGGTGGTACGGGTAAGACAACTCTCACGTCGTAGGGAGTTTAGGATTTTGGGGACGTCGAAGGTGATCTCACTACAAACGTCTCGTGAATACTATTAACCTTCGGTGAGTCCTACCATTAAATTCAACCTTTATTTTATATCGAGGTTAACTTTGTTGCGTTCATTTTTTCTACTTCACACATATCGTCGGAGGTTGGGAAACGACGTTACCGGATCTTCAGAGCACGTGGTTCTCAGGGTGAATTTTTATTGTCACAGAACAGTTGAGTAATACGAACTAAGTTGTAGCTGAACGTGGTCCCGACAATACCGGTAATACGTTGCATGGATCCTCTAAACAATGCGGGCCGGACGTTTTGTCTCCAAGTTGCAAAAGGAAGTAAGGGTCCTCTCGTGATTGGCGGACGTTTGAATAATTGCTCGGCGCGGATGGTGCAAAAATTTACGAGCGATGGTTTCTAGGATGATGTGAAATTGCTGATCCCGTTTAAAACAATTTGAGGGTCTCTAAGTATCCATTGCCATTGCTGGAAAAGTCCGCGGAAAAAGGAAAGCCATCTTCATATCTCTTTGCATCAGTATCTCTGAGGCTTATCCACTTAGTCAGTTGTTCGGTATGTCCAATAAGATGGTTACATCAATTAAAACAAAGGTTGAACAGAACAAACTTAAAGAAGCCTCCATGGGGCCTCCAAAAGTCGGTGATATACTGGCTCATAATGAGTAGTTTAAGAACGCCCTTCTAAACTTGTACAAGATTCAAAAATTGCTTCAATAATGCAAATTTCATGGTATCGACTTAAATTACATGTCTCGGGCAATAATTCAGAGGCAACGGAATTGGAACATAACGGTGTGCAGAGGACATTCGAAGGCTTCCACTGTCACACCGATGCAAAAGGGATCACGCACGATCGTGCAGGTAAATTCTTGCTATGTCTTGCATTTCATTTATTTTAGGGAACATGCGAAATAACTGGTTAATGACGGCTATATTTTTACGTAGACAAAGAAGTAAACCACCTCTGATGCACTTGTCGCAGGTATTTAATCGGCACAGCCATCAGAAAACGTTGAATTGCGAATGCGTTAAAAGAAATATCACGGGATTACATAGGACAAATGATCTACTTTTAGAAGTAAAACTGACTGGCCGTTACTGTCGTTATCATGAATTATTTAGATAATCATTTTTACAATGTCGGTCAGTGTCCGCAGTTTTCGACGCGCTACAATCATTTGATGGCGGACTGTGCGCTACTGGAATCACGCCATGGTCATACGTGTGGACAAAAATACAGTAAACGCACTCCGCGCATTGTAACAGAAACTAAATAGATATGACGCATTTCTGTTACAATGACAACCCTCACGGAGAACTGTGAAGGTCGCTGGGCCAACGGTGAATGTTGGCCTCCGTCAACAACCACACCGAACTAAACCCCATTATGTCATCCAGTAAGCGGATTTAAGACCGTACTGAAAACAGCGGCTCGGTGAAAAATGATGATCAGCGATGCCTGCGTATATCGTGAAACGACGGAATTCATACGCGAGAAAAGCGTTGAACGACGACTATTACACTGATACTTAAGTTGTCGACAGCTGGCTGTTTCACATGTCGAAATGTAGTCTTGAACACACAACAAGTGAACACGATAACGTTTCCACTGAAAGGGGCCACTATGACTAAACACGATTTTTTTTCTCGCAGTTCCAAAAATATTTCACATAATCCCTGGCAGTGTACGGGTAGAAGCTCACAGCTTCCAATTTCCACGAAACCATATTGTCCTAATTTAGAGTCAGCCACACATTCGCCCAAAAAATGATTTTCGTGCTATGAGCAAGGATCTTAGAAGTGAATAATACAGTCACTCTTTCAAACTTAGGTGAATAGTATCTAACCAAATGAACGGAAGAACGATTGTGCAATAATTTTTAAGTCAAAAACCGTTAAAAATTAAGACGGTCGAAACTAGGTCGTTCTTGTGACAGTTTCGAACAACCGGCATCCACACAAAACAGCGGAGAGAACTGTTGCTTCAGAACGTTACAGGCCAGGACTCTGCGTCATATGCAACAACATGCAAGAACGGCGAATAACCCTTTGCGTGACAACTTCATACTACTGGTGACATCAATATTAGTTTGCAGCAAGCCGTACCCTTATATGTAGCACGTTTATGGTTTCCTGGTGCAATGTGTTGGCCATCGCTGGCACAGGCTTTCCAGGGTGGTATCGAACCTAGCAGCCATTGGGCTACCTGGTACTCTTCACTGAACTCATTACCTTCCATTGTCTTCAGAAAGATTTGTTGGCTGTCAATTTCACTGTTGTGTGCGGTGCTTGGTACTGTTCATGTCAGTTGTCACTTGATACATTGTACTCTGTCCAGACTTTGCTTTTGCAGATATACTTGGGTCCTTGAGCTAGTTGTTGACGGGACAACCCTTACTTTTAATGTTTGCTTATCCTTCACAGTGACCACTAATCATACGGCTAACTACAACTTTCGGGTGAAAACTTGTTGGTCCTTTGATATCCGGGAAACCCCACACGTAACTCATCGTTTGCTGGATCGGAACGACTCATTCGCCATACCTACATTATCGCACTATCCGTCTTACATTGAGAGTGTAGTGAGATGAAACAGGAGAAGTTGTACGACACAAAACATGAGAATCGATAAAATAACAATTTCTTTTATTTTTGGTAACTTACGTTCAGTACGTCCTGCTGAAGATCGCTAACCCTAGTTCTTAATGCGTTACAACAAACTGACAGTACATATCACGTTTGTGTAACAAATAATTTTTTGTGCGTTTTTAAAACGACGACACCATTGAAATGTGACTCAACCGACCGCACATGTTTTCAGACATCAACCCTAAAGGTCGGCACAATCACAACGTAATTTGTAACCGACTGGTCGACTTAGCTGAAACGAGACAATGTCTAATAGATGATCCGTCGCTTTTGAATGATGGAGATAGACGTCCTTAGTAAGTGTGGTTGTCGGAAACGTTACCTCAAGGAAAATATACGTTCATAAAGCCAGAAATATTCAATCGCATTTCGGTAGTTCATACACGCTTGTGGTTTACGTAACATTAAACGCAATGAGTGGAGAGAATGGAACTATACGTAACTGGTGTGCATGGTTATCAGCCGTCATCTTTTCAGACCTATTCAGGTCTGTTATACATGCAGCAGACTGCAATGGTATCACATTACAACCTCGTTCGGATTCTTCAGGTAAGTTCAGAGTATTCAATATTTTTCGAGGAACGCAAGCAACTCTGCGGAAGTATTAACGAAATCGCAATCTGCAACTGCTTAGGTATAGATACATTCAAATTGCACTTGGTTTATCCGGTTCGGGCGGTATCGCATCATAGAAGATATGACGTCAAAACTCATCCAAATCGACAACTAGCGATGTCCTTGTAGTTCCTGATATATCCGAACGATAACGCCGCTGTGAAATCGAATTGTCCCCTAGGTGTCACGACTGTACTTTAGATTGGTGGTCTGGAAATACCAATGACACTTGTTCGTTCGACATTAGCGTGGGAGATGTTGAGGCAAGGAAACTGATCGATGACAATGAACCTGCGGTCACCATATTACAATCACACCAGGTGATACACCACCATATGATAACACCCTCTCCAAATCCTATGCTGCTGCGACACCCAAATGAAGGTGTCGCAAATTTAATCAAGAGCGGTGAAGGTGAAAAATATCATCACGCTGTCGGG
The DNA here is from genome assembly GCA_014220965.1 of Paragonimus kellicotti. Taxonomy (NCBI): domain Eukaryota; kingdom Metazoa; phylum Platyhelminthes; class Trematoda; order Plagiorchiida; family Troglotrematidae; genus Paragonimus; species Paragonimus kellicotti. The sequence continues at coordinate 106,055 of LOND01000242.1, forward strand.
TGCTGGCATATCTACAGGTGAGTATGTTAAGTGTATACACACTAAGGTTATCTACACAACTAATGTGAAGGTCAGAAGCAGCATTTAAAATTAACGCGATTGCTCGGAACGCTGATGTTATTCAGCTGGCAAATGATTAAATATTGAGCATATAGCAGACGATTCCCTTAACATCGTAAATACTTGGAGGGACTTAACATAATTCCAGGGTGAGGTGATTCTGTGGATCGAGTTCGACAACGTCCCAGTTCCAGCATTATTCCTGTTCTTAAACAGTGACAGTAATGTGTGTGCATGTATGTGCGAAGTGCGTATCACGCGAGTGATGCGCGGCGCTGAATGTAGCACAGATCATAGGACTGGTCAGGACTAAATTATTTATCCATGTACGCAAGTCTGTTTAGTGTAGGTCTTCCGGACAACGGCAGAAGCTGGATGTCAAACGATTGGAGAACTGTGAGGTAAAGACTGTTTTCCAGCGTGCAGTTGCCGCTCGTCTGCACGACGCGCCTTTATCCACTACCCCTGAGGGTATGTGGCAATTTATCAAGGAACGGATCACGACGGCAGCCACCGAGACGATCGGTCTCAAATGCCAGAAACGTCCGGACTGGTTCGACGACAACAACGTGGTTATCGCTGAATTGGTACGAGAGAAGAATGCCGCATTTGCTGCCTCCACAGTGGACCCGGCCAATGAAGCGAAGAAGGCCACGTTCCGGAGTATCCGCCGTCAACTGGCCGAGCGTGTCCGCGGAATCAAGGACAACTGGTGGATGAAGCAGGGCGAGCGAATGCAGGGCTTCGCAGATCGTCGACAACATAAGGAGTTCTACGATTCGCTCAAAGTGATCTTCGGTCCATCGATCCAGTCCACTAAAGCACTGGTAGACATGGACACCGGCTGTTCGTGCACCCAGCCAGAGGACATCATGAAGGTCTGGCGCAAACACTTTGGTAGACTACTGAACCGTCCTGCTACCATCGATTGGGTGACCGTGAACAGCCTGTCGCAACAGGCCATCAAGCCTTCACTTGCTCTCGCCCCGGATTTACTAGAATTGCAGAGAGCGATTGGTCAACTGCGCAACGGAAAGGCTGCAGGCGAAGATGGACTGCCGGCTGAGATCCTGAAGAATGGCGGACCGGCGCTGGAACGTGCACTGCTCCAGCTGGTTCACTCCATCTGGGAGCACGAAGTGATGCCGCAAGAATTTAAGGATGCCTTGATCGTACCCTTGTTCAAAGGCAAGGGTAGCAAGCAATGCCCTGACAGCTATCGGGGCATAAGTCTGCTGAGCTGCGCAGGTGCCGCCAGATGTGTATAAGATACGGAAGTCTTGGAGACCAATGTCCCTGAGGAGCAATGCGGATTCCGGGCGAGTCGGAGTACGATCGACCTGGTGTTCGCTGCTCGACAAATTCAGGAGAAATGCCGGGAACGCAACCAGCCCCTGTATGCTCTCTTCGTGGATTTCACCAAGGCCTTTGATTCCGTGAGCCGCGAGGCGTTGTGGACGGTGCTTGGTAAGTTTGGATGTCCAGGTAAGTTCGTCAATTTGATTCGAATGTTGCATGTGGGTATGAGGGCGAAGGTACAGTCGTGTGGATCGACTTGTGATGATTTTGACATTGTCACTGGCGTGAAGCAGGGTTGTGTGCTAGCCCCAGCTCTATTTAGTTTATATTTGACTGCCATGATAACAGTTGCTTTTCAGAACTCTGGGGAGGATGGCGTTGAGGTAGAGTACCGGACGGATGGGCGCCTGCTGAATATCCGACGATTCGGCGCCCCAACCCGGTTACATACCTCAACGATGCGCATGCTTCTATTTGCAGATGACAGCGCGCTATTCGCACACAGCGAGGACGAACTACAGCGACTGACCACTGCTTTCGCGACCGCGGCATCCAAGTTTGGATTGGATATCAACACAGGTAAGACATTTTCTTTCTTTCAGCCTTCTCCGGGCGAAGGTGCTGTCTGTTCACCTTCACCCCAAATTCGCATCAATGGAGCCGTTGTCGACAGCTGCGCTGATTTTTGCTACTTGGGTAGCAATTTGTCCACCGATCTGTCCGTGGACCGCGAGTTGAGAGCTCGTGTGGCAAAGGCTAGTGTTGCGTTCGGACGTCTTGAAAGACGTGTTTGGAAGAACCACAGCCTGAAGCCGAGCACTAAGCTCTTTGTCTACCGCTCAATGGTGCTGTCTATACTGTACGGCAGTGAAACGTGGACGTTGTATCAGCGGAACGTGCGCTATCTTAGCCGCTTTCATTTGCAATGTCTAAGACGCATCTTGGGTATTCGGTGGTCGGACATGATTCCGAACACTGAGGTATTGCGGCGAGCGGACATGAACGGGATGGAAAGCCATGTTGATGCTGAATCAGCTTCGTTGGCTGGGTCACGTCCGTCGGATGGGCGATGACCGTATTCCGAAGCAGCTTCTGTATGGACAACTGAGATCAGGTAAGCGAAATCCTGGTGGTCAAAAGGAGATACCAGGATGCTGTGCAGGTGAGTCTTTCACGTTGTAAAATTGATTTCAGATGTTGGGAAGACTTAGCGTTGAACCGGACGGTCTGGAGGAATACGATTCGGACGAACGTCCGCGAGTTCAACGAGCAGTTATTACGCGGCCGAGAACGGAAGCGCGCGGTACGCAAAGGAACCATCGGTGCCATAGGTCGTGGTGACATGACTATATGGCGTTGCGATGTGTGCGGCCGTGAATGCGCTGGCCGCCTCGGATTAGTAGGTCACCAGCGTACTCATAGTGCACCGTCGGCGAAGAGACGACGAGTACGATAGGCTGAGGTAGGTCATGTCAGTATATCCATTTTATCTCTGTTACTGATTGCATCGACCAAGAATATGGTCGTTTGGCAACTAATCCGCTTCTCTTTTCAGAAACTTGGGTGTCTGCGGTCTTCTACCCATTATCTTCAGCTTTGTTGGTGTATTGTATGATGAATGGTTTGCCTGTTCTTTTCGTAGTCCAATCTGAATTTTGTTTCTTATCCTCATCCTCTCTAGAATGCACTAACAGTCACTCGTATACTGAAATGCTTCTTGTATTACATTTTACATATCTTTCTTCTCAGTTTAGATCTTGTCATTGTAGTCTCTCTCTGTTTATTTTCCGAGAGATAAGGGTTTCCTTTTCCTGCTAGCCATTCAATTGGCTAACCAGCATTGGCCGGCTGGACACAAAGGCCTCACTCACACACCTACTGGTCTTATTCCTTCGGGTTTACACCGGATACGTGGTGTGTGAGTGGAACCACAAGTGGTGCAGCGCAAGCCACTTGGGGTGATGGTTTGAAGCGCAGGCGTCCTCTGGCTTCGGTCACTGTGACAGGCTAATCCGTTTCGGATGCCGCCAACCATATATAATTGTTTAGGTCACTAAGGACAAGCAATTTCGCCTCGCAGATATGGCAACAACCAGCATATATGAACTACAAAATGTGAAACACCTAAAATCTGACGTTCGCCACAAATGCTACTCAGAAAGATAATCACATTAGGTGGGAGAACACTAAAACATTTGAGACATTTACTAGTTATTTGATCAGAGTAAATGCGGGTAGACGCAAATTAGTTGCAGACACAGACAGATCCTCTGGTTGTGATTCGATTGCAACGAGATGGGTCAATTGTGCCAAATCAATCATCTTACCTAAAAACCTGTGAGTACATGTACACGTTAGAATGTATAAAATGCCCAAACTTTCCCAACCATGGATTTCACCCGAACTAGCCGGTAACAGTCTAGGGCTTTGAAGAATAAAATGGGTTTGTCAGCACAAAGCATGCAGATATGAACACTGAGAAAGGAGCCAGAATAGGCACATATGGGGACCTTCGCAGGGAGCAAGATTCGCTGGTTCAGTTCGAAGATATTTTCAAGACATAAACAGCAAGGCTTTTTCCACGAGCTCGAGAATATACGGAAACGATGCAAACGACTTATCAACATACCTTGCACACAGATATATGAAACACACACCGTATGCAGTCTCAGTAAAAAGGCGCGAGACGTCTCCGGTGACACTAAAATATGCTTCGAGAAATGCACAGTAACACAATACGGACGGGCATCAATAACAGGAGAGTGGTCGTAAACTTCACACTTTTCTACATAACAGTGAGCTTAGTGTACATAAAAGTTAATCTACAATCCATCCAATGCTTACAATTAACCCATATACGACAGTAGCACGAAAACTCGTATGGAGTAAGCGGCTACATCTGAAACGCTCGCTCTTGAACCGTAGTTGCCTGTACCCATGTGAGGCGGAAACCGAACGCGATACTGTCCAACAACTCCACGATCATCCCAACATTACGGATGTAAACAGAATGCGTGTTTAAGCGGAGATTGCCTGACCACATCGGCCAGTAAACGGTGGAGAATGACAGGTCAACAATCTGAACGTCGAAATCGGTAACGGCCGCGCTTGTGGAGGTACGCGTGATTCCGTAAATTTGATTCTTCTTTTTGGTTGCTCTTATCATATACAAAACACGCATTATGGTTCTACAGTCGTACTGCAAACGGCCACCGTTGTAGATTATCAGAGAGTGCACGATTTGGTGTGGGTGACTCTAGCTGTAAAAGTATCACTAATTCACTCACAGCTTCATGTAGGTCGATCGACGAACCACTACAGCCACCTAGACTTTTCCAAGCATTCAGTAATGCGGCATTTGCCGAAAGTGATAATAGTATCATGTATGATGTGCAGTTGTATTAGTAGATCAAGCGACGTACGTTTGAAAAAACACGAAATCGCCTATCCTGATAAGCGAACAAGCTGATTCCACGTGGGTATACCTGGCCGGCTTGTGAATGGACGTAAAAAGCTGAGCATAAATATATCTGACCTACCCATAGAACAATAAGCATTATCACACATAGGCTGCGCATATGTTAACCATGATAAAGATTTACTCCACGGCCTGAACCCAACTCTTACAGCAAACGTAGTCAAGCAAGCTTTTGTTGAGTTTTGGACTACATCACGCGATTGTCCGAGAATTATGACAAAGTCGGAAACATAATTCGATCAACCGACCTAATAAGGGGAAGGAAAAACATGGATATCAGCGGTGTGCAATGGGTTACAAGGCTGACTGGGATGGCACCCTGTGTGTATCGGGGATTCTTTTCAGAGATGAGTTGGCAAACATCACCAGAATATGTACGTTGCACCGGTCAAACAAAACTGGAACTTAACTTGAGTTACGAATTGTTGAGTGCATTCCAGGCTGTATGAACAAAATCCCATTTTTACTGTGCCAGCAGCATAGAAGCAATAGAGTATTACACAACAATTATGCTTATTACTGTTCATACGTAGTATCGCGCAAAATGAAACATGGACTTTTCCGAACACAGAAACACGCATTTCATGAAGACCAAGAGAAGTTACACAATAGACGCAGAAAGGTATGTGTGGGAGAAATAAAAACATGCCGTATGACGTAGGATCTTTCGTTGTACAGGTGGTAAAGCGAAAAGTTTACACAAGGATAGAAGGCTTAGTAGAAAAATAACGAATTAATGCGGGCGGTCAGAATAAGGGGCATGATGAATAAGTTGTTCGGAATCTCCTTTTAGGTTCGTGCGTTTTGTAAGCGTAAATTACAATGTCAAACAGCGGAATCGTTTAGAATGAGCGTACGCGGTAACGCGATACATCACAGATAGGAAAATGAAACAGATCACAGTACAAGGGACGACGTGTGAATACGTATAAGAAGTTAATGTGTAAAGTCAACACAAATGTAGCAAGGGAAGCGTGCATGTAGTGTTTTGCCGGTCAACGACCGGTCGTAGGAGAAGGGCCTAAAAGTGACTTAAAAGCGTCTGAAAATCTGGATATCACTGTCGAAGACGCACCGGAGCGAAAACTGGTGTTGAGATCACCTGAAGAATGACGGAAAAGGAACGACCGGTATGACAACACATTACTCAGAAACATATCAATGAGAAGTTGGGACAGAAGGCAGATGAAGATTAGCCCAAACAGCCGTGGAAACAGTAGTCGAGACGTACACGCAGAATTAACATTACTAATTCTGATTATAGGAAAACGAAACGTTGTTAGTCTCAAATCCGTTCATCTCAGATTATTCCACACACTGTTGTTGCGACCGACTGGTAAACGCATGTATGGTACAATGCTATCAAACTGCACTTACTTTTGTTCTGATTCTTCTCACTGTGCTCAATTTGGACAAATTCGACAGCGTTTTCAAGGCGCTTTTAGACAAGACTGACATTTGATGGATATTCAATTCTGAAACCATGCATTTGGGATAGCTGCTCGTTGCTACTGCTCTCACTCACGCGTACAAACTGTGTGGCGTCAACCACATTTAACATCTTATAACAGACGAAATTGAATTTAAGCCTTTTCTAGCGGTATCATTAGCCTGCTGATCACAGATGCAAAGCCCTCCAACCAGTAAATTGACGCAAGCGACAGAACCAGCACAAGGAAGTTCGCAATCCATTCTCGGCCCACAACTAGTTCATAGATACGATCGGCCAAACCACTAGCATTCCGTTTGATGTTCATTGCAAGGCAATTCGACCGGCACTGTCAACCGTAAGTCAGAGATGATCTTGAGAACGCGCTACTAGCTTGATCAACCAATGGTAGAACGTCTATATGCATACACTCGCCCTGTAGGTTTTCTGGTCAGTCAATATTTCCGTCAGCTAAATGATCCGCTATTCTATCTCTAGTCCGATTTGCGAGACATTCTCCCGGATCCAGCGGCACGGTCATCCCTCGCCTGGTTTCTAGACCCAACGAACGTGATTCTTAGCACAGTGTTTCTGACTCACTGCTATCGACAACAAGCGTGTACTTACAGTTAAGAAAATATCATAAATCACTTCATCTAGCTCACATGATAACAATAAGATTCACACCTACTGGTGGTCATCGTAACCTGTTCGTTGAAATTACACGTTGCATCCAACGTCAAACCCATTTAAGTACGGATGTAATCTGAAAACAGATGACATCGTACATTCCGAGACAAAAATGAAAAGGAAAAATTAGCTAGCTCGGGCCTGACACACAAAAAAAGCCACATAATAAACCTGTGTAATTCATTATAGACTATGAGATCTAGTACTCCAGTGAGAGACTGTCGATGAAAACCAAAAAAGGGCTGTGTTCATCAGTGTGATGAGCGGCGGCGCTCAAACGGACTATTGTTCAAAGATCGACAAGAACGCGTCCTATGACCTTCTCAGACTATCTGAAGCGTATCAAACAATCACAGATTGATGCACGCATACCAACATTACTCACTGCTAAATTTACTCCAACCTTGTACACCTTGATTCACAATGCGACGCCCGCGGTCAGCAGCCAAATCGCGGAATCTGAAATAAAGGCGTTGTACAGGAAAAAAGCAGACTATTAGCAAGTTACACATACCCAATTACAATAGGGGTGTGAATAGACATTAACAGATGACCAAAAGCCAGTTGGTTTTATTTTTTTTTATTTGTCTGGGAATAGTCTCGATAAAGCGGAATATGCAAGTACGCACACCGGGAAGCTAAAAATTCAAATAACAGAACCAGACGATATGAGAAGTTGCCTCATGAAAGTGTGGCCGGAGTTCTAGTCCCGGCAGTGGCAAGGATATGCACTACTGACGAGCTCTAATGAGAGCGAAACTCGAGTCTAGTGCTTCTTTTCGAAAGGGGCCGACTGGAAAGTCTATGGGAATGCGACAGCTGCGATCAATTGTGGGTGATGTTCAATCTATATGAAACGAGAAGTCATCGCATTTGTCAATTAAGTTAGACTTCGGTACCAGAAGGAACTGACGCCTTGGCACTGGAATTATACATCTCATCCTGACTGCACCCACGTGACGTGCGTTCGTTTAATCGCTTTGTCGCCAAGTCCTAAACCTATGCAACTGAATGTTTTATGTAATTACTGGTGAATGGTATGGTGGATTTTGGATTATTATATAAATTGAACATCACTCACAACTGATCGCAGCTGTTTCATTCCCACAGACATTTCCAGCAAACTCCGTTTCGAAAAGAAACACTAGACTCGAATTTCGCTCTTGTTAGAATTCGTCAGTAGTGCATATCCTTGCCACGGCTGAGATTAGAACTCCGGCCACGCTTTCATGAGGCAACCGTGTTGATCACTGCGCCACTGAGTTCACATTAAGTACGGTTTAAATATCAGATGCAAACGCTCAGCCACATTCACATTTGAGCAATGCACAGATTTACATGATCGATTGAGTGGAATGATTGCATCTCGCATTGTCTTGTTGTCTCGATGCAGTAAAATGAGATCAAATCAGTCAACCAATACGAGGAACAGATCTGGGGAGAATAAAACAGAACCGTAACTGAATACAATCGATACGGTTTGTGATAAAATCCAGCTACACCGTACGGCTTGAATATGAGGTAAGGTAAGGATTTCGCTTGTGACCAAGTCGTGTTCGTTTATAAACAAAAATGAGCACATTTTTCAGTGGCATTGAATGACGATTCATAATTCTCCGTATGTAAAACCACGTAGACAAACACGATCACGTAACAGTCCTAGAGACACATATCACACGTTTAGCTACCAAATACTGTTTCCTTATTTGGATATTTCATTCTGTGAAAAAGTATTACAATTGGGAAAGTGCAGTGCAGATATATAGTGTCTCGCAAATGAAATCCGAATCCACAAATACAATAATGTTGGAGTAAAGACCAGGTTGAGACAAATGCTCCCCATTGTAGTTAGCGGCTTCAGTATAAGCTGGTTCGCCTACACAGTCACATGTGTGAACCAAGCCACATGATCGGATAAGATCGGTGGCCAAAGATCGACATCAAAAGTAGACGAGAAGTAAAAAAACAGACTTAACATTAAAAGATCTTTCAACGAAAGTAGGTGCAGACGAACATGCACCAAAGTCTGTCAACCTCGAAACCAAAACCTATAAAGCATTGATGATATCATTCCGCTTGAAGGTTAAACATTCACAATCCAAACACCAAAGTGGACGAACAACTAGACACCACAAACACCCAAGTGTGAAATGTTTGGGGTACAATGTGAATATTATTTACGCGGCGCTAGTAACCTAATCAGTAGCCGAAACAAAGAGTAATCACAGTGAAGGTACAACGTGCTGATAGTCACACGAGTACATTATGCACTTGGGAACTCTCCGACAAGTTAGTAGAGGCGGAAGAGACTAGGAATATCAAGTTATTCCTATCGGTCTAACTATTTTCTCTAGATGCACCTTGGAGATCAGCAAATTAAATTAAATCCGGATCTCCGAAGGAAGTTACTCTTTTCGGAAGTAGTTAAACATAACAATAACCTGACCGTAGATTAGCCAGGAAAAGTAGGGGTCAACAGATCAAAGCAATACTATTAGCATTGTGGGTCTATTTAATAGCGGAATGTTGCTTGGAGGATCGCTTGTGAGGACGTTTATGAACACTCCACAGCCACAACGCGGATTTTGGTGAACAATAACGCAAATGATAGCATAAAACACAAAATCAGAAGTGAACAGAGAACTCGCTGTCAAGAAACATTGAGCAATAGAACATCGGACATATTTGTGTTTGACTTTGGAACTTGACTGACAATAAACACCCTCATAGATGTCCAGACTAAAGCGATAACAGTACTTACTTTTTGAAGCCACCTACAAACTGTTCCCAATCGTCCGCTTCAGCACAACGTCTGCCAGGATGCTGTGCAAATAGTGCGGCCACCGCATAGGCAGAAGAGACTACGGGTGGTTGATTGGAGGTATCCTGCAAATAGGTTTCAAACAAAACAGCGTAACTCAGCAAGCTTTAACCACCATATGGGGAAAAACTGAGAGAGCTATATCCAGAAGCCAACCAATACAGAAGTATATTAATGGTTAAAAATTGAGGGAGTAGAACACATGAAGAATCATTATGTGGCTGTGACAGAATAGTTGAACAATCGACAATGTTTCGATACGTTACGATGAGGACAACAGAAGAATAAACACAAACACTCGTGTGGGCACGGTTGCACAGTAGCCAGTAGCTGTCAAACGCGCTGCCAACATTTGTTTTGAGGACAGGTGTAAAGTAATGCGAACGGTGCACGAGTCCACAAAGAACTTACAGCTAAGTTAGAGGAGATATTCTTCGCAGAGTCATTGGACAAGATCGGGAAATCCAAAAGCAGAAGGGAGTGGGGATTCTCCCCCACAAACGCTTGTGATTCGATTGAACACCCTTCAGTATCAGGCACATTGACGGATGCAGAGGAACTGACAATCGAAGGGTTGGATACCAGAAATACTTTATCTGGGATTAGTTGTCCGCGCCAAATCAGAAACGATCGAGTGGACCGTAAGCAGTTGACGAATACTGAATTAAAATCACTCACACTGTTCCCTGTGATTGTGTAAAGAAGTGAATGTTCTAATTGTTAGCGTTCAAATAAAATGCTTACACACTTGTTTGTCCTGTGATCAATGGAGAGAGCAACAAAAAAGATGATGTGGATAAGAGAGAAAAAACAGTTGAAAAGTAGTCCGCCAGCAAAGCAGACGAACATTCAAAATAAATTGGGAACAAGTTCTGTTAGGAACACGTTGAAACGTGATGCACGTTCCGGATAGTGACCTTCATAAAGGGCGGCAAATCGCTATATCAGTCCCCAAATATTGCATATTGAAAACCTGGTTAAAAGTTAGATGTATGAATCGAAAGTGAGGGCTATGACACACACAAACGATTTATTGGAAAATATGAGAGAAAACAGCGAATCTAATCAGTGCGATGCAGAGCTTCTATCTGGATAGGTAACTGGTAACAGTATAACTGCGGAATGTAAAAATAATCGGTGATTATTGTTGGATCATCCTCCAGGCTACAAGTAGGACGGATACTACCAGATGGGTCTGGTAGATCACCTGACATTAAAGATGTGCGCCACAAACCCCAATCCGTTTAGCACCGCGAATGTCTCATTACACTACACTGCACGGCCGCGTCTTCATGAGGCAACCACGCTGACTACTGTGTCGTTGACCCTACAATGAGAATGGCCGAATTATTATATCTGAATGTCTGATCACCTTCGCTTGTGCGTAATGATCACGTTGCCTGATCGTCTCACCAGGAGACGAAGTAACTGCCTTTTAACTCCAGTCAACAACCTCTTGATTAGGGCATCCGAGACCAGTTAAAATCTCCGAGTTCATTAAACCTGCTAAACAGTATTTAAGATTACTGAAGCGCAGTCGGAGATCCGGGTAATTTCAAGCTGAAAGTGTGGCCGCAGTTCTAATCACCGTCATGTCAAGGATGTGCACTATTGACGGGCGCTAATAGAAGCTCAATTTGAGTCTAGCGATCTTTTGAAAAGAGGCTGACTGGAAAGTCTATCCGAATTTGCTGAGGAAAGTCTATTTGCCCCAGAAACGGTTTATTTTCGAAATTTATCCGAAAAATACCCTGCAAATTTAAGTGTGATATTTTCACCCCATGCTTGAACTCAAGTTTAGGACAAGTTTCCTCTCGTATGTTAATTAACCCAATTCACTATTACTGTATCAATTAAGGTGGAATTGTTTAAGGTTAATCAAGGTGTATGTACGCTCAGAGTGGTCTGTCATGTTTGTGAGTACATGCATTTTTAACTGAAGACCAACGGTTTCTGTATTCTTTTGGAGTTTTGGGTATCGCCACATTCCGTATTACGTGTTTTTGATCGGTATATCGAATATTCGAGCGCCAGTCATTAGTACTTCTGGCTGAACAAGCGAATTATAACAGAATGCGAAGGCTACGATCCATCATGAGTGGATGTTCAACTTGTAACTAAAAAAAAACCCCAACTGCCCCTCAATAAGTTAAGACGTAAATCTTGACCAAAAAATAGAGCACAAGCAATTGCAGAGAAAACAGAAGTCAGAGATAGACCATTAGGTATCCTCACAACATGTTGAAGGTGGCTCAATAGTCAAACAAATACCAGACATGGACAATACGCGGAAATACCGCAAAACGAACGTGAAACGTAAAAGTGATTGCGGTAAGAATGGAACTGGCTTCTTCAGTGAAGCCATCACTGCAAACAACAATACAGAGAGTTAATGAATCGACTTACCGTAACCTTCTGCAGTCAAAAGCAGACCGCGTAAGTAGGACAGAAAGTGTTGTCTGACATAAGCGTCTAGAATGGCATTAGCTGCGAAGAGGGAAAATGTGGAATAGTAAGAGCTAACAAATAAATTAGATTAGAACTGGCGGAAGTTTAGTAGTTAGAAAATCGGACACCACAAGCAATTTTCAAAGACGCAGG
>LOND01000242.1:120110-132100 GCA_014220965.1 Paragonimus kellicotti
GATTACGGTGCGGTTCTTGTCCAAATCTAATAATACCCCTGTGAGACCAGACGCCTCAGTTCATCCGAGTTAGGAGCGATCACTCAACCGGTGAGGCGCCAAAGTTTGATCACAGCTAAAACGATTACATACATCGCTCATACGTGATTAGGCTTTTCGTTGGCTACCGTTCAGGACGCATTCTAGAACAGACTGAATCTCCGGTCCAAGTGGCGTCATAGATGTTACGCAATTGTAGCAAAGCATTAGTTCCCATGAGGTACTATGATGATTTTGACCTTGAAGCTTGGCCAACCACGTCATTTCGTGGATCACGAAGTTCCACACAAGTGTCTGAGAACAAATAGCTGAAAACGAGCTTGTTGGCGGAACTGTTTTCAATTTCTTACAGCATTTTCAAATCACTTAGTCAATCTCGTTAGTGAACGACAATTCATTTCGGCGTCGTAGAAACTATAGGCTGACTATTATCCGAATGCCGTAAGATGCTTTTCATATTCCACTGATATAACTACAACAATTGGTAACGATGAACTAAACTTTTACAACGAAAATCGCAGCGTCAGAAAAGACTCGGGAACTCCAATCACAGAAAATCTACAACCTCTTCGGTAAAGTAGCAAGGAAACGGAAAAAGACGAATCTATTCGCTCCGTATGGAATTACTGTACAATGGCGCCACATTTATAGATTAAGAATGACCTTGAGGAAAACATGGAATTTCGGTCGTCTTCTAGATACACTCCAGAAATATGACTAGTTGGTTGACGTCCAATCACCACGTTGGGATCAGTATTGAACTTCTGAGGCATTGTATCTTAAATTTGACTTCGGATTCGAAATCCGTCATTAGGATTTGCACATCCTGATACTTACGATGTGAGTCGTTTGATGGATTTATATGGTTGACCACTGAATAAGTGCGTTGAGTGACTAGTATTGATATGTAACGTACAGTTAGCGGCAACCATGTGCAGTTTAGCTCGTCATATTGGCTAAAGCCAAGGTCGCCGACAAGTAGTCTGCGGCGTACCGCTTGTGATCCCGCCCATAAGCACCAACCTAAAGTAAGACCACAGAGCGAGCGAGGATTACGTCCACCGCAGTTCGTTAGATCAGGACACAGAAATGCGAGACCAACATCAGCTTACTCAAGCGATACAAGGCAACAAATGAACAACGTAAGACACAACACCGATCATAAGCCGAGTGTGTCAATTGTTTACACGGTTCAATAGTAAAGTATTTGTCACCATCCTTAACATGAAAACAACCATTCGTAGCAAACAATTTTTTATCATGTCGAGATTAAGACAAGTTGCGGAAAATCCGGGTATGACATTAAGGTTTATGCCTAGTCTAGTACAATGTGTTGAGCGCAGACTGAGCAAAAAACTGGACGTGGAGGACACCTATGGTAAGTATTGACCTTTGGATTTTAACTAGAAAGTTGGTAAAGCCCTAAGAAAGCTCGCATCAATATCAGTAACATTATTCCTTGAATCCACGTTATGCTAAAGTCATGAGAAGAGTGGCCGTCGTAGCAGGCGAGTAGGTAACATTCATAAAACGTGTCTTACTCATCGCAGCTGATTTAGCGATACCTGCTTGTCCGTTTCGAAAATAGATCAACAAATTCTGTTGACGTGTATGTAATGATCCCAATACCTACGCTGAATAACACGTCCAGCTTGTAGCAGTGAAAAAACTGAACCACAAAATGAGTGGAGCTACTAACGGAATGTTAAAAAAAGCGATGTCGTTTCGACAGCCAGCTCAAAATAGATCGATCGACAAGGTATAATTAGCGGTATCTACAGAGATCCAATTAGGTATGGTTATACAATATCTATTAAGTCAGAGTGAACGTTAAGAACCGCCATCAATCAAGTAAGATTAGAAATGTGGGTGGGTCACTGACTTACAGGGAAACTGTAGGAGTATTGTTCTATGGGTCGATGACAACTTCCCCATATACTCTTCCAACAAATTGTCATCCCGATCGACGAATTCGGCTAGGTCACAAAGCGGGGAGACATTACAAGCACTTTGGAGAGCTGTACGAGCCTGATACCATAGCGTGACCACTTTTTGCAGTTCATCAATAAAGGCTCGATCGATTCGAGTAAGCTGCAATGCCTGAGTCAGCGGGGCTGGTATAATGCGTGGTTCGCGAACTCCCATGAGGTTGTTGATTGGAATGTTTGTACAAATGTGGACTACAGTGGACGACCTCTTGGGCTGGTAAAGGTAATCAAGTAGAAGTGCATGTGAAAAAAAATAAAAGACCGAAAAACGTTGCGACGTTGAAAATGTCATCCTCCTCACTATCAATAGCAATACACTCGTTGCTAACACAGAGGTTTATTTGTCACACAATCAATAAATTAGACAGGAAAGAAAGGGAAGGGATATGATTTAGGTCCTGAAACCCGTGCTCACATTCGGGGAATCAACATCAAGGTGTCTACATCTTTCAAATAAACGTCCCAGATGCAATTGAGAGCACGACGGTGTCTGCAAGACAGTTACTTTAGGGATTTTGGTGTCCCGCTTAATCGATCGTATTAATCTCACAGACAACTGAGCTAAACGACGAAATTCACACCATTAAACGCGATTATCCGCAATAATTCTTCCAACCAGATTGCAACAAAAAGTCGTTCAATAAAGCACGATCTTATTGTCCAACTCGTACGTTCTCACGCCACGCGCACCCTCGTATTTATGAACCAGTAATTCCGGTCCACAAAGCAGCGATGGTTGCCACTCACATGTCGTGTGCACATCTGTCTGGTTTTTCTGTGTGTGCTTGATACTTTCTGTCGTGGGTTTTTGTTTGCCATTTTTCACCCCTTGGTTTGATTTTGTTGAGTGTTGGCTCGTCCGGTTGCTCGTATTGTCCGCAATCCATCCGCTGTGAGCTTTGGCCAAATCTCACCACCGCACCGAGATATTCCACCGAGTGTTAAAATAGTCGCGCTTCGGATTGAATCATTCATCGCAGGATGCCATGTGGTACAATGAGAACCGCGACCCGGGGAATGGTCAAGACCTGCGAAATCTACCAATGACTGATTCATTGCTATTTAGCGGGCTCACGGGGATGTAAACTCCGATAGGTGATACAGTGTGATAATATACATGTATATACACTAGGATACATTCAAAACAACCGACTGCGACCGGATGGTAAAATACAATGATTCGGTCGCACCCAGTATAAGGTCAACGACGTGGTGGGCAACACAAACTGGACTAACAATCACGAGGGTTGGAATTGAACATTCAGCCGGATAAAAATGTCCATAAGAACGCTACAGCAGGTCCTATCAAATAGGAATTAAGAGCGAACGTCCAAGAGCCACAGACAGTCGTTTAGAAGCCCGCATTCAGTCATGTAGGACTATGCCTAGAATGTGCTCAACGGTGCAGTGGTCAACATTCATGACTCACGTGCAGATCGAAGTTAGCAGTAAGTGCCAGGAAGAGTGAGACTCAAGTCTAGGGATTCCTTTAGAAATGCGTCCAATCCTGAATCTGATAGAAAAACAAAAGCTGCGATCGAATGTGAATGATGATCAACTACAGCTAATACACACATTAAAAAATACCTAAAACTCACGTGGAAATGATGGTTTGAAAAGACACTAAGGTCTGCGGTTATAATGTAAGTTCAGTATTACACACGACCACCTGACACATAAAGCAGAGTAACATGAGGGTTGACCGTTGAATTGCATTGCTTTAGCCGATCCACCAAGGGAATGATTTGCCTTTACAAAAAGTTATTTTGTCACTTGCACCACAGCACATGAACAATACAGTTTAGAGGATTACAACATTAGCGTGAACAAGATAAACTCATCGAGGGTCGATCACATACACACACAACTTAAAACACGTTTCAGAGCAACTGTCACTAGTAGTACACCAGAACAAACAAACATCCAACTTGATGTTGTAAACCGACACAAAACAAAAGTGTTAAGAAGTCAACGGTTAGACTACAGGCGACAGCCACAACCGGGTAACACTGATACGGGACAACAAGACAACGTACAGTGTCCATCAAAGATCCATTCGAAACACGGCAGTTTGTCAGGGGTTAAGCGATAAAATAAAGTGTTTATCGATACACATTTTCCCAATCAACAATACATTTCGTTTTGTATTTTGGGGCTTAATAAGTAGAGATGGCAGGACCACGATCCAAACCAGCAGCCTCCACTCATGCAAAATACCACTACTAGCTTGTCTTTTCAAGTTCACTTTGATAAAAGCTTGTTTCAGTTACTTAAAATGTCATCTCCCTAAAACCAGTTAGGCGAACGGATGACTTGGTCAGGCTGAATTACAAGATTGTGAAGGAAACTGTTTGAATCGATTCTATACAGGAATGTATGCAGAACAAACGCTATCCTGCCAGGTTTAACAAAAGGTTGTGCAAAGACAACTTAAGACCTTGCGAAGTTAAGGCGATTAGCTAAACGTCACATCGACTCAGCGATTCAGGAACGTGAACAGCTGCACGTCAGCGTTATGAATTTGACGACGGTAGTCAATGAACTAAGTCTATATAGGTCTTATCACACTTCACGATCTTCTGCAGCGACACCGTACGAACGACAAAGCGGTTAACACTAGAAGAATTGAACAGATTATTGACAGGCGATGTCTGCGACTCAGAAATTTCGTCTGAATTCTCATGTTATCTATTGAATTTAATCGACTTCAGCTAGAAGCCCTTTCGCTTGGTTTCACATATTGAATAAAGCTGAAAAAGATCAATGCAATTGCAACCCAGTACAATTTGAAACTTTCTTTGATCAATTCTCAGGTTTACAACCTACTTCGTTAGAGGCTGAACAATGGTTGAAAGCGAAACTGGTCGATCTCGAATAGAAATTAATAGTTACCCCAATCAGACAAAGTGGTTGGTAAATTGAAATCAAACAACTGATGATATTGTACACTAACAAAGGTTCCGAAATTGTCCTCATGAACCTCATGACCATATAAAACGGATGGAACTGATTCTGAAAGATCCCCACAAAATTAAGAAAAGCCAGAACTGATGAACCAACAGTACTGGAAAAAAGAATAACGGCAGCTTTAAAAGTGCTACATATCGCTAACCTCATTAATGAGACAACCTTCAAATTTCTTAAACCGATTGGTTCTCAAACGCTTCAGCTTTATGGCCTACCAAAAACTCACAAACCGGATATTCCACTCAGGCCAATTTTGTCGATGTGCAACTCACCTCAGCACAAACTCGCGAAGTGGCTTGTTAGAATGTTAGAACCAGTTGAACGATCGCTAACCAAATATGCTGTTGAAGGACAGCTTTGAACTGGGTTGACGTGTTATCAAAAGTTAACATTATTGGAAAACTGATGGCCTCGCTGGATATTGAGTCATTGTTTACTAATATGCCCGTAAATGAGACGGTGCGGTTTTTATGTGGTTACATAAGCTCTAACAGAATATCGCTTCCTGTCCCACTGTCTGAATTAGAACATCCACTATACCTGTGTACAACGAATGTTCAGTTCCAATTTCAGGAGAGAGAAGTTTCACACAGATCGATGGAGTGGCTATGGGAAGTCATCTGGGTTCAATCCTCGCGGACATTTTCGTTGCCCATATAGAAAGCAAAGTGGATCAACATATCGCGCGAGCGCGGTTTATCGAAGGTATGTGGACGACATTATCGTGATCGCCGACAGTAAACAACAGGTCGATACGTTAACGAAAGAACTGAATTGTAGTCACGCGAACTTACGACTTACGACGAGTTAGAACAGGATCAGCGTCTACCACTTTTGGATGTATTGATCCAATGCACAGCTAATGACACCATAAGACGCTCGGTCTACCGAAAGTCTACATGGACAGGGCAGTATCTTGCACTACGACAGTTTTGTCCCAGTTCAGCACAAACGGGGGTTTAGTAAGGACCCTATCCAATCAAACTATGAAAATTTGCACATTTGATACAATCGATTAAGAATACCACCGTCTTGAAGGAACACTAAAAGCAAATGGTTATCCAGAATGGTTTATAAAACGATTCGGCAAGCCACAGATTAACAGACCAACTCATCCATTTAGCCGAACCGAAAGCTGCATTCATTCGACTTCCTTTCAAGGGCGACGATGTCTGTTTACTCTTGAAAAGTGATTAGTTTCCGCTGTTAGACGAGTTTTCTGCGCGGCTAAAGTAGTTCTCAGTTTTGGCACTACCAAAATTCAAACGCCCGCGCCATCAAAGATCGCCTACCTCTCTCCTTCGTCTCGCACTGCGTGTACCAATATTCGTATGGGTGCAGTTCCACCTACATAGGAGTGACGGAGAGGCAGCTGCAAGTCAGGATGGCAGAGCATTTGCCTAAGTGGGTGTGCAACCACGTCAGCTAACCCGTTGGGATGTGTGTGACGGTCATTCACACAAGACACCGACTTCATCCATTGCGCGTCATGTGCTCGAGACAAATCACGAGATTGGCAATCCGTCGGCATTCTCAGTCATCTTCACGCACCGGAATAAACGCTTACTTCACTTTGCCGAGGCAATTGCTATTAAACGATGAAGCCGCCATTGTGTGTGCAAAAGGAACTGTTTATTAAATTAGCACTACCTTGGTAGTGCTTAGTGGATTTTTTCTTTTTTCTCATACCTGGACAGAACACTCTCCGTAAGTGACAATTTTATGCATATCTTTGTAATTTTCATTTCTGCAATATGTACTTGATAAAATGCAGCCAAATCAGTTCGAACAAAGATCGTGTAACACACCATTACATTGCGTTTTTTATTTAGGGGCTTAGTACGTAGAGGTAATAGGACCGCGAACCAAACCAGCGACCTACACTCGATTATCTCAAAGAAGAAGCTGGCCACAGAGCACTGGGAGGGCGCATACTATGAGCCTTCGAATATTCACCCTCAGGACCGTAACTGGAACAGGCTGGTCATTATGTGGGGCGTTTTTACAGTAAATCAATCATAGATTAGCAGCAGGAGATTTTGGTTGATACAAGTTGAATATCACCCATAACTGAATGCAGTTTTCGCATTCCTATAGACGTTTCAGACAGACCTAACTCTTTTGAAAAGAAGTATTATGCTCGGGTTTTGTTCTTGCTGGAGCTCGACATCAGTGCACATCGTTGCCACGGCCCAGATACGTCGTCACGATTTCGAGACAACCGTGTTGATCACTGCGTCACTGACCTCAAGTTAGGCAAGACCGAACTATCACATGCACACTCTCAGCCGCATTCGGATGTGAGAAATTTTCAGGTTATCTGATCGCCTCAAAGGGAGACAGTTGCTGTCCTGTGAATTACAATCGATGATCCTACAACTAGGACAAGCAGGTACTCCTACGGATATGCACTACTGACGAGCTCATACATCGAGTTTATGCATTCCTTTCGAAGGCGGCTAGATCACAAGATCGACGGTTTAGTGGATAGGAGCTTTAGCTCTTAGCACGGTTGTCGAAAGTTTGAATCTTGGGCTGACAGTCTCTGTTTACAGTGGGTAGACTGAGCAAAGATGAAACCAATTACAGAGTGGAGTGTTGGTTAGGGAGGTAACAGTAGAATACAATGAAACCAGTTCGAATTGCGATCTTCAATGTCATAATCAGATCGAACAGTCCTGAGAGTGGGATGCGTCCGCTTAGCCAATGTAAATGGATCCGGATCAGACCACGTCTCAATATACACATAATACAGTGCATCAGACAAATCGGATTGTCGACTGTGTACTAGTTGTCTCTTGAAGTGTCAAATGAGCCCAGTTACTGGATGACTCAATTGTCTCTCCGTTCAGCTAATACAGGTAGTCCAGCACCTCCATGCCCAGCTTCGTCTGCTGCGCACCCACCACGTTACCAACGTAAACTACCAGAAGGGAATGAAAGGGAATATCAGCCCAACAACCAACACTTGTAAAAGATAGAATAGAATACGTGTTGTCAGATGTTTCAACCGCATTCATTCGAAAAGAGGTGGTTTACAATAGGTAAAAGCCGAGTAGCTAGAGGTTTTGAATGACAACACGGAGTTTACGGAATATGAAATTCAGTGACGAACGTAAAAGATTAGTGTATACAGAATGTTTGAATGGCAACAACAATAGAAACAATCAACGATTGGGTTTACATGAAACAAGGACTGTTATCAGTTCCAGGGCAGACAAACTGCGTGAGTCAACAGTTTATGCACACACAGGACCGGACGGCGAGTATTGATTAACACTTGCCTCGGAGAATGCAAGCAATTTAGGATTGTAATTGTGTAGTAACACGCGGGGTCAACAATGCGACCTGTTCCCATGAAGTGCTTTGTAATGGATGAAGTGGGAGATCGGTTTGCCTACAGACAATGGCAACAGCTATCACGCACACCAACCACTTAGGCATATGTTCAGCCATTCTTTATCGTAGGCATCGATCTGTTCTGCCGATATAGACGTCACCGCAACTGCAAGTGAACTGATAGATTACATGTGAGACAGAACATTTCGGTAGGTCACGATTATGAACCAAGCTGAGCAACACTTCCAGCTGCCAGTAGCAACTGTAATTCAGCCGCAGGGTGGTACGAATCACGGCAGACCAACATAAGTTGTGATATGGTCACCTCGTAACCCCAAGACGTGAACGAAATGTTAGCACCTCGTGATATGTCTCCTACCGTTATTGGTAAACTGGATCAAAGGAAATCAGTGTGTTAAAGAATATAAACCCATTACTGGTGAGAGTACACATAAATCGATAATGGGTTAAGATAAGAATGCATACACAGGCAGACCGTGTATTTGGGTAAGGAGAAATAATTAAGATGGGTCATTTTCTTCATAAGATGAGATTCATGAGATCCATCTTACTTAGATGTAGGTTTAGGGATAAATGATGAAAAAAATACAAAATAATGTCCAAACAAAACACACGCAAATTCAGGATCAAATGTCAATGGGAGAACTATGGCTGAATATACGCAGTCTAAATATAAACAACTTCGGTCAGTTTAAAGGAAGCGCACTGTGTTGCCAGTGCACTGCTCATGCACAAGTTACGGCGGCATACTACAAGGAAACACCGAAATAAACTCACAAAGCTAATATGTCGTGAAATCGATCGGCTACCCGGCGCAGTCGAAGAACTGATAGGAAGCTCGTCCGCTGAAACGGATTTGGATAACACAGGTTGATTATTTTTTTCGAACAGCGCTGTCAGGTTGGAAAGGGGATGATTATCCGGGTCAGGAAGACCATCCGTGGGAGATAGGCTAGTTACGATCACTTCAGCCAATTGCTTGTGAGTTCGCAGCAAAGCATTAGTAGCTCCGGCGAGAAATGCTCGAACACTTCGGTCTGTAACTGTAACGCCGTTGACTGGAGCAACTACAGGCGATTTACCGGTTAACGGTTCCAACAACAGATCGAGGCTTCCCAAATGTGTGTAGAGAGGTAGAATATTTGACTAAAAATTAATTGAAGAGCAAAAACGTCAGATGATGTGGAAGTGCAGCAGAAATAAACCGCGATTTACCGAGAGCTGAGCGGTATTGTTGGATAGTTGCAAGCAAAAACCGAAACCTGTTATTTGCATAGGGATAACGTTTCAAGCAACACAACCAATGTAAAATTAGCCCTAGGTTTCACACTCCCAGGGCACTCGTAAAAACGAGGACGGATAGGGAAGAATTGTGACCAGTTGCTAAATCGTGAGGCAAATACTATGCAAGACCTGTGCAAAGGGTAGGGTGATTGTAGCCGCACTGTATGTTCAATAACAGTTAATTAAGACCAGGAACACAAGGAATATAAATATTAATGACAGTACAAAAGATAAAAGGAAAGAATGGAGGAAAAAAGTAAACGTACAACAATACACTAAAATAATAAACGAAAGGAAAGTTCTTCGTCAGTTAGCAGTGTACGTGACGTTCGAATTTTCGGTAATTTTTCCTCCTGAAAGAAGTTCGAGCAATAACTGTTAAGGACAGCCAGGACAGGCGCAAGAACACCCTCGCCACTGACAATGGCATGGGGCCACAGTCATAAAAGTCTCTGGCCAACGAAACTAAGTCCTTTTGTTAATAACAACCGGATAGAACCAAAAATTAGACTAATTTCTTCATACCTTACATCAAGTCGTAAGCTAACAAACGCAGAGAACGTAAACAAAGCGCGATATGACAGGCGCTGGGTAGGCATGCGTAAGATGTGTTCGAGCCACCCTAACAAGTGAAATGAAACTACCACCTCCCTCTATTAAACTGTGATATGCCTCACTCTGTGAGACTTAGTGATCCACGTGATTTGTTTTATTGATCCTCTCATAAATTGCGATGTCTTGGTTCTACTAAGGTGGAGAAACAGGGTTCGGTAAACGAGAGTTATGACTAAATGTTGCGCACACATGACGGAAGACCAGTGATGAATCTCGGAAGTCTCCAATCGGGATTGGCGCGTCAGAAGAATACAACCACAGCAATACCAATTCCATCAAAACAGTTTACCATATTTATGAATATTTATTAAAAAATAATTTGTTTTAAGTCACACAAGAGACCGAA
Source organism: Paragonimus kellicotti (assembly GCA_014220965.1). Lineage (NCBI taxonomy): Eukaryota > Metazoa > Platyhelminthes > Trematoda > Plagiorchiida > Troglotrematidae > Paragonimus > Paragonimus kellicotti. Next base: position 130,710 of record LOND01000242.1, read on the forward strand.
AACTACTACTTAAAACACCACTATTTGCGACATCAGTAGTAGGCTCAACCGATATATGTGATATGTCTGAAAGGCGACCATAAACTTATAAAGCGCCATGGCAGAAAAAACTGCCACAGGCTTCAACACGTTGTGCTGCGCCATCAAAATATGGGATATAACTATCAATGGAAATTCTCGCTTACCTGATTCTAATAAATGTACAACCTTACTGTTAATGTCATGTACAAATTTCCACATCGCCTAGTACTTTTAAGTGAAGTATGGTGTTTGGATCAAGACGAAGATTTCACGGAACGGTGTACAGAAAAAATTCGCTACGACCTAAACTGGGATGCAGTGACTTAGGAGCCATAGCACAAGGCTTTGCATTTAATAACAACGCTCATTCATTGACCCGCGTCATTAAGTGCACTCACTTCACAGACAACTCGGCCAAACAACAACAACATTCACGCCACTGAGCTCGATTAGCCGCCATCTCACCTAACGTCTCAAGCCACCGACTCTGTGAGTCGCGAGGGCCCCAGCCCGGGAGACGAACCCGATCTACAGTGACCAACCCCTTCGTGAACGATTTCATTTGTCTACGCCAGGTCATCATCTGTCCACCTCGCACCTTGCGCCAGTCGGCCGCAGCGTCGGCAAACAGTGCTCGGTGTGGCAAACGACTAGCTGGCATCCTTAGTACATGACCTAACCATCTAAGTCTGCAAATGTAGTGACTGAACAAAAGAACTCGTTTGACAACCAGTCCTAATCAGGTCAGGTTGACCCTAACGCTAACACCATGTTATATATTCTGTCTAGATACTTCAGAATTTGAAATTAAATTCTGAATAAAACTTAAATTAAGACTAATAGGTAGCAGATACAAACAATACTTTTGCCTTGCGAGATGTTGACAGGATATGGTTTGGAGTAAGAACTATAATAACAAATCAAAAGAACGTACCGTGAATATCACAGGGTCTTTTTCCTGAAATGGCTACTAGGTTGGATGTGACTCCTGATAACAGGAACGATACAGGAACGCAGTTCACTGTAATGTGATCTTATTTGAATTCAGGTGGTTAAGAATGTCTATTAAATGCGTAGAAGCAACGTACGACCGGCAAGTGACAACGTTCCTTCACGATGTTGGTTGGTTTCGTAACCGCGAATGTTTACAGTTACGAGAAACATTTGTTCCAGGACGAGGTCATACTTCTATACACACCAAGGTCCCTTTGACATAAATCGAAAAAACGATCGAACGGTACTCCTGCAAAACACCTTATGCAACTATGATAGCTTGTTTCAAACCCGTCAGGGAATATGAGCGTGCCAAATATTGAGCTTTCTTGATGTTCATACAGGGGTTGTCTGAACCTATCCAGTACAGTGTCACG
>LOND01000242.1:136012-148197 GCA_014220965.1 Paragonimus kellicotti
ACAGAAAGAATTCGCTACGACCTAAACTGGGATGCAGTGACTAAGGAGCCATGGCACAAGGATTGCATTTAATAACAACGCTCATTAGTCGTCAAAACACGAGGCGGGGTCAGTGGCAAATGCAATGCCTGCGTTCAAATCGGGGGATGATGATCACTACCGATCACATAGGTAATGATCATTGGATCGTCCCTTTGGTTACATGCCTAGTCGTTTGACCCAAAACCGAGACAGAAAACAGACGCGGCAGCATCGTTTATTGGAAGAAGTGAGAATTAGACCACAAAAGCTCTAAATTTATAGGACGAAAGGATTAACATACATAGCCGATAAGACACGATCATACGAAAAAACGATCGAACGGTACTCCTGCAAAACACCTTATGCAACTATGATAGCTTGTTTCAAACCCGTCAGGGAATATGAGCGTGCCAAATATTGAGCTTTCTTGATGTTCATACAGGGGTTGTCTGAACCTATCCAGTACAGTGTCACGTCCAAAAAACAGTTGACACCAAGGCTTGTTTACCATCGGAAAAGTCAAACGTTTTATGCAGACATAAAGCACAACGTTTGAACGCACTTCTGTGTCAAAACTAGGATCGCACGGATTATGGTCTAAGCTGAACACTATCTGACTGTGATCGTTCAGTAAAAAATCGGGCAATTCACCTGTTTCCCGGACTACAGAGACGGTTGCAACTGATCAGGAGTATAGCTTATTTTAGCTTCCTGATGTACTACAGTTTTAGATTAGTTTTCATGATTGTTATGCAACGTGTAGTGAATGTACTCGTTGTAATCCCGAAGCAGCAACACTGTTTTCCACAGACCCCGAAGTCTTTCAGGATGCCATCGTATCATTATTTCTCTCGACCTACGTCACTTTAATACCAGCTCTTTCAAGCATCAGAAGTCTCAAGTATGGTGGTGGTGGCGTTATCTCCGGCGAGCAACAATCGATAGTTTAATCCGAGCACGCTATAGAAGATTGACTGAAATTTTAGTTGGGTTGTTTAAAACGTAGTACTTGAAGAGATCTATTCATGTGGTCCAAGTCAGCTAACACCAGAAGATTAAAATATTTTACGACTCAGGTCGTTCGGTTCCCCTATCCTGTGAACCCCTTTCCGCGGCATGAACCACTGGGAACTATCAGTAGTTATCTTTCTCCCGACTGACATTATTTATTCATCACGACTTCTACTATTTCACCCCTCAAGTCTTCTGCCTTCCATGTGCCTTCGGGCGATAATTGTTTTCTGAGGCCAAGACAACCGGTAAACATTGGCGCCTTCAATGTCCGCACTCTCCGACAAGTCGGTCAGCAAGCTGCTCTGGCTAGTACTCTCTCAAGTCTGGAGCTTGATGTGTGCTGCGTGTCGGAGACGCGAGTCTACGATTCTAGCACCGTTATTCATTGAGCTTACCTCTAGAATAGACATTGATGTCTGATTCTGAGCACTGCTGCGCGCAGTGGATGTACTCGAAGCTACATCGGGCTTTTGGGTGATAGATGTTTTTCGACCGTATTGGATAATACGCCGGCGGTCACGGTCAACCGTTGGGCGATCGGAGTGCTTTGTTTGAGGGTACCTTTTCTAATCCCCTTCTTTTTGGTCTAGAAGACGGCAGGGTCACAACTATAAAAATAGTTCTGCTTTATGCCTATAGGATCGTGCATCGCTACCTAAATAACTCCTACACGGTCAGTCTCCCACGCAATCAGTAGTGCGACATACAATCCTATGAGTGTAACTGCTTTTCGTCTGGCTGCTCCCCTTTGGCCTGTCTGACAAGGTTGCACCTGGAAGGACCGGAGTCCTAGTCAGCATAGCCCGCCGGATCAAAACAGCACACAAGCCCGACCACCTCGTCAAGGTAGCAGTATAGGTCGAAATATAATGATATGGACAGAATAAATTTTTTCTGGCTCGTTGGTATTAGATATTCAAACGATCAGGAGGCACCAATCTAAGGGTAACATACTGTAACAATAGAAGTCAGCCTTGTTGAGCGTAATGATGTGACATGATACTCATCCTCAAATCGACATTCTGCAACCCATTTAGAACCATCAGGCAGACCGAAAGTAGTTCGAGTCGGAAACTATACGAGTTACAAGCCGAAGCTCTCATTTATTCTACCAGGAGTCATGTGACCATCACTTGCGACTTGTTCATTTTTTCTTCTTCAAGAAAAGATAGATCGATTATCCAAACTCTTGTTACCAAAGCCCGCACAGCTGAAAGCTGGGTGTGTTCAGGTTATATGTGGTTTTGCAGACAAACAGCTGAACCGTTTACTTAAGTGGCTTCAGCCTATAGGTGAGCGGGTCTATTGGTTCCTAAGCTATCCGGGATATGAAAATGTGCAGTAGCACAAAATAATATTAGCTGATTAAATAGAATGCAACCGATAATTCAAATTGCACAGTTGTTGATTTAGAAGACAGCAAACTATGCCAAATGTAGACCTCGATTAGAATTACACTTGCATGCCTATAAGCATCAAATGCTTTGTCAGTAGAGTTATGAATCGGTGTCAAATTATACACGTTTGAAGTTAATAGTCCACCTATCAAAGTATGTCATAAGTGATCCACAAAAGAATTTAGGGAATTTATTGTGCCAGTAAGATATACGAGGTAGTCAACGACGAAATGCAACAATGCCAGTGATGAACACTGTAATCATTATAAGAAAAAAGCAGGTATTTAAAAAACTCTATCGATCAGCCTATTAGTTGGATAAGTTGGTGAATTCCATGACAGTAAGATGAATGGGTAATAGGGCAAACATGTGAGTTCCGAGCAGTTGATGGACATTCACCACTTGGCTAGTGGGAAGAGGTTACATAGAGACGTGCAGTTCATGTAGCCGACGCGAATCCAGCAAAAGAACCGATTTATTAAAAAAAATCAGAGCACTTCATCATCGTGGTATTATTGTTATTATTATTAATCCACTCTACATCAAAGACTTTAAACTCCAAAGAATTAGAAGTTATCAGTTTCAGTCACAGGCTAACATAATTAAACAATCTCCGGCAGGGATAATGTTGCTGCGACCTTAAACGGAAGACAAACGGACAGTAGGATTTATGAACAAGTTTACGCCTGAAATTTATAGAGACGATTGCAGTAACCAAGGTGAACTTAGGCTTGCAATCTAAACAATAGTCAGGTTAGCATGGATACGATCTAAATAAAACTTACTAAGATGTGAACGACAGACCTCCGAGAACTATAATATGAAAAGAAGGAAGAGATGGACAGAGTTGAGTGCACTCTTCTCTAAGGAGACGATAGTTTACCTTAATGACTGTTGAAAAATACAATGTTTTGCTCACGTTCAACTTACTTCGATTTTCTGCCACATTTATTTAGGTTAACGTTGGGTTTGGACAGATACAGCCGGACGTCACATGGCCACAGCTCTTCAACAGAAGTGCCGTTGGCAATAATGATATTCGTCAGACATTACCGCTAGACTTGTTTCAAGTAGTTACTGCCTATATGCAGTTCGAACATGAGAAAAGTAAGAATAGGTCATCAAATGTAGGTTTAGCAGGATGGCGCAGCTCCACAATGTCCACGTATGGTTTGAGCTCGCCTTGGCCTTATTCTCCGTAGAGGTAGAACGGCAGAATGGCCAACTAGATCGTCAGGCGACAGTTTACTGTTGTTTATTTCATCGAAGTTATATCAAAGACGAAGATGATGAAAAGAGACTGAGGAAATGGAACAACTAAAAATTACAGGAGTGTAGCTAAATTATTGAAGATACTTCGCTCAACGTTCTTTGCGCTTATCTCAAAAAGGCTATGTAGACAGAAAAATTGTCAATCACCGAAAGTAAAATATGGCATTCATAGGTGAAACAGTTTTGTCCACTTATGAATTTGAAAAAGACCAAAATTGTTGTGTAACTTATATGCTCGGGCAACATTTCGTTCGTTCTCGTCAGTTACGTACACGAAATGATAACCGAACGGGTAAAGGAAGGTTGTGTACGGGCAAAATAGTAGCGTTTGCTTCTATAGCAACCATGTTTGAATATTGGCAATTTTAACTTAACGTACGAAAAATCGATGTAGGTAGTTAAGTAGGGTTATATGAACATAGTAGAAAAGTGTGGGAAACAATAATTGAACAGTGAAGGCATGAAGTTCTGTATTCCACCCTTCTGTATCAAATCTATTGCAAACAAAACCGAGTTTGAATACCTATTTTATCAGCTGAAACAGTTAGAACCAGTGTCGACAGAAGTGCACAGTAGATCCAAAATGAAAATGGTTGAACTAGCTAACTAATATCAGAGCACCTATCGGATAAAGTTGTTTATTGACAAAAGAGCACACAAAATCATTAAGATATTGACAAAGAGATTCCTGTATCATCCTTCTGTCTCTCGTGAAAGGATCAGGTGTGGTCATTTCAAACAGACCAGACTATGTGGCTAAGATGGCTTCCATTTTAACTGACAATAGTAAATTCAGTTTGGAACAGAATCAAGAAGATGCAGTCCAATCGATGAGAAAAGACATCGTAAATTATCTGCGGGATCTAAAATCTGGCGGCTTGATTGATGAACAAATGTACCCAAAAGTAACCCTCAAATAAACAGAGATCATGTGAGTATGAACTCCCGAAAATACATAAGTCCGGAATTCTTCTTCAACCAATTTTACTGACGACGAACATAGCTTATCCCAGTGTGGTGAAATGGCTAGTGGAAGTTCTTGAGCCTGTCAGCACCCAGTTGTTCATGTATAGTATGAAGGAAACTTCTGAGACGGTTGAAAGCATAAACAATCTAAACGTTACAGAGAACATGGCACCTTTCGGTGTGTAACTTTTACGTACTGATGTACCCCTTAGCTTAGAGGACTAACAGCACTTAGGATTCGGGGACGGAGCAGCACAATATGCTTGATCTGCCTGTAGTTGATTTATGGCCTATTTTTCATCCCATTAGTGTGGGTGGATACAGTCCACCTCGGATTGCCAGTTTGCACTCGTTACGGCTAAGTGGTTTTCGAATGATGGCCGAGCGGATAAGAATATTGTCTCGTAACTTGAAGGGTAGCCGGTTGGATCCCCCACTCAGACTATCTCTAAATGATGAGTCCAAACAAAGACGAAACCGGTCGTAGAGTGCCGGACTGATGGTCGGTATCGTGGAGCAATACAAACACTGATCTGCCTGTCCTTCATATCAGCATACTTTTTAATACGTGCAATAAAAACGTTAAATTTTTATTTTGTCGCCAACTGAATGGTGTAGCCAAGGGTTGTCTACTTGCGCATGTGCTGGCCGATATACTTCTGGTTTCTCCTTAAAAAAGCCCAAAACGTCATAAGTTCGACTCATTTGTACAAAAGATACCTGGATGGCATATTTGCAATTTGCACAACAAGCAGCCAGATCGAATCCATCTGCAGGCATCTCAACAGCTTCCACTCCACTATTAAGTTTACCATCGAAAACAAGAAGGAGAACCACTTGCCATTTTTGGACGTCCGGTTCACCAGGCATGAAGATGGCTCTCTTCATAGATATATGTATAAAAAAGACGTGAAGTGATCAATTATTGCACTTTAAAAGTTTCGTATCAGTTACATACGAACGTGGACTCATGCGAACATTATGCCATACAGTTCGCAATATCTGATCAGATGAGAGCATATTCAAAGAACTCAATTCTATCAAGCAGCTTGTGATTAAAAAGTGTTACCACACATACTTCGACCAAAAACATTCAACACCAATCGACACCCGACCAGCCGTCACAGCAGTATCTCCGTAAGCTGGTATACCTATCGTTAGCTTTGAAGGTGATGACGTGACACTCTCAAAAGGACAAACATTGTAGTTAGCAGTCAGCTGCACATACACAGAAGCTAAACTCACTGTGCTGCGTTCAACAACTCCGAGAAGAGATCCAGTGCCAACATTCGCTATGTCAAAACTTACTCATGAATTTATCCGTATATGCGGATTGCAGCACGTAGACCGTACAGTGAGGGCATTGCACATTCGAATATCGGAGCACATTCCGAAATGGCTTATGAATCCCAAAACTGGGACAGTTAGTGGTGCCATAATAAGACAGCTGCTCGAATCGGGCCACACAGTAGATCCTTTGAACGCCTTACGTTTTGGCAGACCATGAACAAACGCGCTTTAGCTTTTCTGAGGTGTACACCTTAAAAAACCACTCTTATGTGTCCAGAAGCAGACGGTATTGAACTTAGCACTGTCTTGATGATCAATTGAACATGAGACAATCATCAATTAAATATTTTATTTCAATGCCTCATCCATTCACTGTTCAATTATTGTTTCCCACACTTTTCTACTATGTTCATATAACCCTACTTAACTACCTACATCGATTTTTCGTACGTTAGTTAAAATTGCCAATATTCAAACATGGTTGCTATAGAAGCAAACGCTACTATTTTGCCCGTACACAACCTTCCTTTACCCGTTCGGTTATCATTTCGTGTACGTAACTGACGAGAACGAACGAAATGTTGCCTAGCATATAATTTACATGACAGTTTCGGCCTTATTGAAATTCATAAATGAAGTTTGGTTGAAAATTGACCAGTATAAGTAGCACCTGCACATTAGCGTTACAGATACAACGACAGGAGTTAGAGATGATACGTAATTTATCACAAAATCCTGACCATCGTTTAAATGTTTGTCTTTTTACTGCGAGGTCTTTCAGGAAGAACAGTAATGGCAATTACATTATTAAGTTCATTGTGGCTAGGATTATTGTGTTCAGAATGTCGTCTCCTGCGAAAAACGTCACTGACTTCTTGAGTTTACTGTTCCTTAATTCATTCAGAGCTTCATCTGGTCACTTAACAACAACGTATGTTAGACAGTATCTCACATGGTTCATCTGTATCAGAAAACAGATGCTGCAATATGCAGTACTACTGAGTCAGCTGTTTGACAACGTGTGGATCAACATACGCGCTGTATTGTGAAGAAGCGAATAAACATCATCATCGCTGGGGCGCAATACGTAAGTAGCTCATACAGACACCCGAATGTCATGCAGTTATGAAGATAAAGGTGTACCTTGACTGGGAAGAATAGAAGAGAATAGACTGCATTACCAAATCGCCAACGCCTAAACTCTAACAATTAACAAGGTGCTTTCAACTTGCTAACGAACATGTAAGTAAGGTATCATACCGAAGACACACAAACTAGCTGAACCAACCCAGTTAAGGTCCCTACACATATTTCATCAACACTCCATTGAAAAATGTCAGCACGAGGTCATCTTGGCCAGCAGCCTAATTGCGTTTGAGAGCACAAATACAACGGCATGCCTGACCTGTGATAGGTGGTTCTAAATCTGTCCCATATAAGTACATTGCTCGATCGACAGTTTTCCCGTGAATAAGCAAAACGTAGCGAAATAATTGGTCATCATTTTGGCTTAGCAAGAAACTGTGGTTGTGCCTATGTGCGTGGTTAGAACACGTCACGAGAGCGCGAGTCGAATTCATTCTATGCACACTCCACAGCGGTGAGATAAAAGGACATGATATGCTTCACACTACCTGACAACAGTAGAGTCGAGCGATTTGACATCGGAGAAGAATCAGCAATGAAATTCCATAAAATAGTGTGCGTCGGTGATACCTTCCGGAATTCGTGGAACAGTGTGCTTAACCCCTATATATATATATATATATATATATATATATATATATATATATATATATATATATATATATAGTCAGTGACGTAAACGCAAGAACACATCGTGAGTACACTCCCGTATCGTTAGCGCCAAGACGGTCTGTTCTGTCCTCAGAAGAAGGTTGTAGGTAATACCTCGTACTGAAACGTCTGCTGCGTTACACAAAGCACTTTATGAACTAAATACTGCCGTCAGACGTCACAAAAGGTCTATTAGGTCTCCGGCTGTCAGTTACCTCATCTGATTCTTTGAGTTTCTGAACACCTACAACAGTTTGGTGAATCATTTTCAAAATTTTCCTAATCTAGTAGGGCCTCTGACCATCTCTGTAAAGGTGTATTACATTAAATCAACACTGTGCACGGATCCTTTAATCCTCTTCCATTCTAACTAAATGCGAAACCAACCCGATGCCTCTGACACATGTAGGACGTAGAGCAATTGGCACCATATAGTACAGAATCAATTACTTGTTCTGGAAAATGTGCAACCTGGACCGCTCATCGACCCATGGCTGTGGCAGACCGACATCTCACCTCGGAACACAACTAATCATGTTAGCGGTGCACGCGCTGAAGAAATCTACTCCATCAACGAAGCGTTGGCGGTGCAGGTCAAACCAACCAGGAGGAGGCGTGAAGGTGAGCGTGGGTGTTGCGCTAGCCCGATGGACCAATCAGAGCGCAACGGCTATGGAATTGACCTTACTTGGCCACTTAATCGCGAAGTGGCCTAAACAAGCGAACAGGGGCTGAACGCGTAATTGGCCATATTTGGCAACTATTCCATGCTATATATTTACATGCATTTGATTCATTAGTCGAACTTGAAGTAGTCAATACAGCGTGTTTTCCGGCAGTCGTGTTCTTCCTGAGTCCGCGCAAGTAGACTGGGTGAAGCCGCATAGCAGGAATCCGGGATAGCATCCAAGTCGTAATAGAACAACTGGCAGACGAAAGGTGCGTTATAACACATGGGTAATCAAAAGTCACCTCAATTTAATGCACTGGAATTTAAACCCGTTTGAATGGCTTCACCATAAGCTAGCAAACTAAATATGATGAACTGAAACTGAAACACATCAACACATAGAAACCGGGAACGGAATACCCTCAGTATTATCCGAAAACTAACCTCAGCTCTTGCTGTACACCAGTCACATGCCAGTTTCAGCTTCTGCTAAGGCATACAAGTGATGCCCTCCATGGAACTTGATGTTTAGGAATATTTCTCTCAACCACCCTATCAAATAGTCTTACGAAGATAACCAGCTCGACTAACGGCATTCTAGATCACTGCAGGGTCTTCCCCATAACTTGCTTTTATGTCGCACCACTCCGCATGTATGCGAACTCATTGCGCTGTGTACTGCTTTCAACATAACTGCTTACTACTTATGCATTTAAAAAAAATGATAGAACCCTGTGTCGTAGGACAGTTCATTCGGACAGGCGCAATGATAACAACGGCTCGCAGGGACGGGACATGAAGGACGGGTCACAACTGACAGAGAAACTAATGATCGACCGCATTAAGATGACAACATTATCTCCTACTCATGACACATGATCACTGGGATATTTACCCACCCCGTTTATCTCCATTTTAAACCAAACGTGCACAACCACTAGGAGTTTAAACACACGTTTTTAAACAAAGAAGCTTAGCTTCCGATTCTACATACAGTATGTCGACAGTTCCACTCAACATAACTTGGCACACCTATAACGAGATAAACAATGGAAATTCCGTTTTCTGTCACCATGGCAACTACTATAATCGCATCCTATAATAAATCGAATTTCTCACAAGTATGTGAATACTGACTTGAGCCGTCCATAACCTTCCGTTAACACATATGGGATGATTCCAGGGATCACGATAATCATATGCCTCCCCAGAAAAAGTGCATATGATCGTCCCTTATTTTGATATCCTTCTTATTGTTAAGGTCACAGTCGGTATAAGATTTCCTTATTTACTCATAAACTTCATGAGCCTGACCGAAAGGTATCGTGGCCCAAGTCATCGCGCTAACTGTGACATTGACGTGGAATAACAGAAACGGACAAAAATGAATAAAAACACTAAGCGGGAGGGTTGGAAATGTTATGAATACAGACGCGCAAGTGACTGCAGTGCATTGCCATCTCGCATGATGTGTTCAGAAAATGATTTGAGTGATCACTGGGAGCCCATAGAGGAGACAAAATCTACTAACATTTCTGAACGAAATAGTCAGGATCAGGTTGTGCTCAACTGGTGGCGGTCTCAGTAAACACTTATCTGGCATGTGAAGTATGTGATTCAACCATTGCAGACTGCGCAGGAAATACACAATAAATCCATATATATATATATATATATATATATATATATAATATATCATATATATATATATATATATATACTTGGCACCTGAAAAAAAGTTTACATCCAGACCTTAGTAAAGTGACACATGAACTACCATGCTGAATAGATGAGGACGCATATCAGATTCTCAAGACAATTGATATTTGCTCCGTCTGCTAACATTGAGTTGGCCTCTTAAGATGACAACACCAAAACAAGCAATTTGCGATCAGTCCTCTCATCTTCATGTATAGATTATTTCCTACAAACGCTATTCAAACAAAATTAAACTTTACGAGTTCCAAAAGGTATTGTTTGCATGTTTTGAAAAATAATCGTGGTCGATTTGATTATAAGGAGGATATTAAGAACGGATAGAATGGCGGGGTATATTCGTATAAGCTATACGACCTCCCCTCGAGTTTGCAGAAAAATGGTTACTAGTTGAAATATGTTTGGGACCGACTGAGCATACATACTTTAAGAACAATATGTGAGTAATCGGTAAGTTAGTTAGTTAGTAACATTTCACCCCTGATACGGAAGCTTCTTCATATCGGACGAACTAGTCACAAATTTGACAATATTTAAAGCAGGCTAGACTACAACGATCTCATTTCTGTCTAGTACCTTACGTGTCTCAAATCTGTTATGATTAACGTTTCAGACTTGATACTGATTCCTGTTTATGTACACCTGACCCATAGCCTGTAATATTCTTCTTCGTTTAGTTACTTACGTCTAGCTTGCCTTAAGGACCATCACATTTGTAACTGGTTCATCGGGTCTGAACAAGCTTTTGTCAGAAGTGAAACGTTACCAATTGCCTCCAAGTGGCTAGTCTTTTGGCTACTATCAGCTCAAACGAACAACTTTCTGCGATTAAGTATAGCAATGTCCTATGCAAATCAAAACAACCTGGTCAAATGCGATTAATGTGAGCTGTGGCTATCTCGAACCAGTCACAAGATCTCGGGTTTACCGTTATTAGGAAAACCACCGTACGGTGCACATTCCACTTAGGGAGGGAACACTGTGTTTGGAACCCAATGTCCCGATCTCCTAAGTTGAAACATCAACCTAGCTTGTCGGGCAATTTCAAAAATCATCTGCTCCAATGTGAATTCTTCATTGCAGTTATCAACTTAGTGGGACATTGAACCTTTAGGGCAAAATTTAACAAACCGAGAAAACAGGACAATGCGAACCACCTACCACTCGAACAATAGGAAAGTGCAGGACAGGTTCCTTGTAATACAGTACACGTACGACACAGAATATAGGGTGAGATCTTCAAAAATTTTCAAAAAATTAGTTTGAACTTGCGCTGATTTCCCGATTCAATGCAATTCCATAGAGTACAACATGTCAGCCGTCAGGGAATAGAATTTGTCGACCGACAGGAGTGTGGAAGGCGGACTGTTGGATCACAATTTCATCACAAAGGATTAGACAGAGGAGTATGAGCGTGAAGACCCAATAGTTAAGGATGTAACGGTGGCAGGGACACTCCAGTTGGGTAAGGTGGTGATGATCTCGTCCATAAGTGAGCTGCTATCTGATTACCTGCAGGGAACGAGGTCGTCCTTCTGGATCACATTGTCAATGAGTTTGGTAAGACTTACTTCAAGAGTATCCGTAATCAATAGTGTCTATCCACAATGATCAGGTAATCCAAGATAATTCTATGACCGCCGATAAGGCACTAAACTTAAACTTAAGTCGATGTACAACAAAAACATTGTCCTTTTCAAGGCGACATAATGCAGACTACCATATTCATTTCATGTCCGAATGTTTATGGTACAAGGATGCGTTGTCCAATCAGTCGAAGTGGTGACAAGTGCGGCTCATGTGAAGAACTATTAATGGAAGAATAAAAGGTATTTGTTGTGTTCAATCGAATGTAAGTGAGCCATGCAGTTGGTCCAATCAGATTGCTCTGACCTTCAAGTGATCGATGACACTTGCGGGTAGCGGCTGCCCGTGCCGTGTGGACTGAGAGTTTTCCGTAACGTATCGTGAATCGGTTGCTCTAATAAAGCTTACTTACTACTGGTATTTTCCGTTGTTCTTGAACACAACAGATACAGTAA
>LOND01000242.1:165636-183139 GCA_014220965.1 Paragonimus kellicotti
TGGACTGTAAACAACTACATAAAAATACTGTTACATAACAAGGACGGTTTCGGGGAGTTTTCCAGACTAATCCAGTACTTTCACTAACAATTCTGCAAACTGAACACGACTGTTCAGTATTCGCTTGTATACAGGGAATTTGGTTTTGCGATACACAAGGTTAAATGTAAAAAACCGGAAACTTTCAGGTGGCCTAAAACCACGTACAAGCAGTCGTAGTAGTCGAGGTTCGAAATCATGACCATCCGACAGACATTCAGCGGTATTTTCGTCGAAGACACTGAATAAGATGTTTTCTGTCAAGACGCTCAGTTCAGGCCCCATCTCAAGCAGTAAATATAGTTTAGAATGTAAATAGGTCGTATGGATCAAAGAAGCTTCATATGGGCATAGCGAGTGAGATGAACGCACGCTGATCAAAAGATCGAGAAACGGTGTAATTAATTATGCTGTTCGAAGCATCGGACGTCTGATTTACGTGCAGATAAGTATCTAGTAAACCAGATAGAAATTCATTTTCCCTCATTAATAGCGGCCTGATAGTGATGTGGAGAATCTTACAACAGATGTTTTGTGCTAAAAAAAGATATAAGTGGACAGAAACAAAGGCACACCATTAACTATGACACGTAACTCTTAGAGACAGCATTTCTAACCAACGACTCCGGGGATTACGGATGATAATTACCACATTTAGACAGTTGCTTGTAAGGTTTATTGACGTAACAGCGATCTAATTCCCTCAAACCTACACAATCACTTCAAAACAAGCCTCTTGACAGCTATTGTCATTTGTTCCCAATGTTCGGTAGGTTATCATACTAACCCGAACTGGGCAATTTGTCTGTCGATGTCTTCTAATAAGCCGTCTTTACATAGTTTTTGCCTGAATGCCAGTTAATTATTTCGCCTTTATGAAAGTATAGCCTCTGAGCAAGCGGCGAAACAAAACAAGCACACACAATCGCACGGTTCTGGTAAACGTGGTTGCTTCGAAGTCCACAGTAGTCTTAAATACTGTGGTCCCGCCTATAACCAACTGCCATATGATCGATCTGTGTTCATGGTTGGGATGCACAGGACAGTCACCATGTGACACAATATTTCTTCTTGTGTTGAATTGCAAAGCTCAAGATATACAGACCGTGAGACGCGCATACCTGCAGCAGTTTTTCACCACTACCAGTGTGATGTGCTCGCACATAAAACCTGTCATCCACAAGTTGAATATTCACATTGCCGGTTGGTGTGATGAAGTAAGTGTTCAGTCTGGTTCTGAAGGCCGACAGTGGAGTCACAGAAGACAATCTTGGTAATGTCTGAACAAATTTCCGTCGAAGGATACGCCGATACCAAATACCAATGTCTTTCCGACTCGCGCTCAGACTTCAGCCGGCGTACTCAATCTGACAGCACAAAAAGCGATTGCTTACTGGAAAGCAGTCCTGCAAGCCTTGCTCGGCTTTGAAACTCGGTGGGATTCTCGTTCCAGCTTGACTGCAAGATTCAGTTTCAGTGTCACCGGATATACTAAGGCAGAAAAGCATGGATTGACAGTTGTCTATAGTCCAACAACTGTCATACCAAAGATTAAAGAAGCCTTCAATGCTCAGCGTATTTCACAATACCCAGAGAATAACCAACCACTGAGTGGTCACCAACACGGTTTCTGGTGTCAACGTTTTGAGGGCGGCCTCCAAAATTAAGTTTCTGACGCTGGGCCATCTATCATAAACTCACGCGAGAAAACTCAGATTCTTTTTCCATATATTCAAGACCTTCGACCATGTTTGACATGATGCTTCACTGGCAAGTTTGACCACGTACGAATTTGACTGGCAAACGATTATCCGGGCCGGGCCGGTTATTTTCCAAAGGGACGCTCTAATGCAGTTCAAATAGACGGTACCACACCATCGCATCAAAAGATGAGTGTCAGCGCCCTCCGGAACTTGATTCTATCACTCAGGTTCCGTCGTCTATCAATGACACTTCTCTTTCATCCTATTCCCTATATGTCTTCACAGATGAATTGACGCCTCACTGTTTCATCACCTAACCCAAACATCGAACAGCATCAAACCGATAATACTTCTATACCTCTACGATCTTCGACATTTTAAAAGATGAGTGAACAAACAACTGTCTAACATTCGCGGATAACTATTTTCATNGCAATTCAAATGAAGAATAACGGAATATTGAATTCAAGCAAACCAAATAAGTCTATGGGTAGGTGTGACAGAATGAGAACCGGGTTACGATACCTCTTGAAATACAACTTGAATCCTACTGAAGCGTTGAAAAAAAAATACACGCAAAGAACGTACAGCCAAGAACGACTCAAATTAGTGCACATCATGAAGAATGAAGAACAAACAGGCTGCACTAATTCTCATACACAATGCCGTTCAGTATGTGGTGTATAAATCAATTACTCAAATAAACAACAGTTACCTCAGCTTACTTCCTGTGGAAAAATGCATTATAACGATTTCAGCCGTATTCAATAAATATGATCTACCCGTTGACGATACAGCCCAGGCTATTAACTATCACCGAATGTAAGGGGTTGTGAGTCACTTAGTGAATGTGTAAAACACGAACATATTGTATCGTTCCAGTGGAATCTACGCAAGCACCACTCGTGAAACAGTATATTGTCCCTGAAATAGCAAAATCGCTAGTTGAAGCGAACGCTTAGACTCAGGTGCCATTTATAGTAGACAAAAGGAAACACCATATGGAAAAAGCGACGTTGTGTTAGCTAGCATAATTAAAATGTGACAGTTATGACAAATTTAAAAGGTATCACTTACGAAGCGTGATAAAACGACCAGACTTTTCTGAACCGTATTTCTCGTAACCTCGGGAGCAGGATGAGATAATGTCTAGAATCAGTAAAACAGAACGTCAAACTTCACGTAACAAATCAGACAACCGATTCAGTTCACGATCGAATGAAACAATGAATATGGTCAACAGTAATAAATTGGTGGTTGACATTGCTGCTTGACTATCATGTAAATATGTGAGTGCAACAAGCTCCAGTTTGGATATTAAAAAAACAGGAAGAAGTAGAGTTTAATTCACAAAAGCCTTGTACACTAAACTAAGACATTCAAAGGTAAGGTGCTTGCAAAAAACCGGGTTGCAATTGGAGGTGAGGCATAATGCACAAGACAACTTCTTAAGGCTTTCGTTGCTGCGTTTTACTAATGGATACTATCTTACCGGAAAGTCCTATCAGATAGCGATAACATTTAGGTCGTTGAACTCGATTAACGGCCTCATCCTTTAATATTTTCAGCCGGAGGCCAAGTGCATCGCGGAGTTCCCAGCCTAGGGGACATCGAACTACGCTTAGCTTTCTGCTGGCCGTTTGTATTTTTCTCTGTGAAGTTGATCATTTGCCTACTCGCATTTCAAGTCAGTGAGCTTAAGACTTAATAAAGTGTGTGGCGTGATAGACGAAAGGTATGCTACTTTCAATACATGGTATAGCCATTCGAATCCACGTACGTTTAGGATTCAGTTGAATGAACTTGATTGACCCTTGTGGCCAAAAGATCGTCTTTTAACTCCGTGATGTCATCCGAAGTGTGAAAGTGAACACAAATATCGATATATATATATATATATATATATATATATATATATATATATATATATATATATATATATATAATCACCGATATTTATGTTTATTTTCGCGCTTCGGATCAGTATCTATCAGTACACTCAGTTATAAAGTGCGCGGAGAGAAAATTAATGACCAAGCACTAACGAGTGCTCCGTTACATGTAGCCTGATCGAACACCCACTGTGCTTTTCGTTATCATGGAACATTAGCAGCGTACACACACAAACAGCCAAGAAATAAAAAAAATTAATTCGCAAGCATGGACAACAAGGTAGTAATGAGACTAGCTGGCTAACTGCAGCAACAATTTACACTAGCTTCCAAAAGAATCTCAACAGGATTCCTGATAAGGAAATATTCTCGAAAATGGTCAGAATAGTTAAAAACTGCCGTATTACATCGACCTGATTATCACACCCTCTCCCAAGTGTGGTACTGTAGATGCTACGAAAGTGAAGTGCTTGATGTGAACGACGAATGAATGTGAATATTTGCTAGCACACGAAAGGTGGTTCAAAAACAGTTGCTTCTTTACATCTTATCGTGTTAGTGCCTAGTAGAGTTCACATGTCCAGAGATTCCAGAGGTCCGTTTGGTTCACTTCCATCTGATAGCCCGTACGATAAACCAGCTGTGGTGTGCAGGTGATGAATGCGTATTCAATCTAATCACTTGTTATCAATAAATATTTTTTTGTTTCCTATCTTTTTCTCACACTCTCTATCTCTGCTCCACTGAAGGTGATACCACAATCCTAGGATTGTTTTTCTCCAGTTCCACTAATTCAGAAGTCGCTTCTCTTCAATAACCGCCCTACTGAATAACATGTCTGTACAACGAACCGATCAGCGCAGTGAACAATTTCTCTTTAACAATGCAATCTCCCTTAACAAATTTCCCTCTCAACGACTCTATATCCTTCCAACATTTTTTGTGCCATCCAATCAGTCGTGTACTCGCGGCAATTCCTACCATCATCAGTACAGTTGCCTGTTGTTTTTCCATATTTAAAATAAACACATATGTACACATATAGTGTGAGAAAAATTTGGCATTGCTCTAAGGTCAACAAACCACTTTCAAAGAAAGCGTCGAAAACATGGAAATACAACCAAGAACCTATGGAAAAAACGTATCCCACACTTTGATAAAACTGTGGCTAGGCCTCCGTAAACTAGACAGGTCAAGAGCTAAAGACGCGTCCATGCGAACCCCTGAAGTCACACCTCTAGTAACGATGCGTAAATCAAATAGAAACAGTAATCATCAATCTGCTACTACAATTCACTTGACAAACACCTAAGTAGTCACACATAAATACGACGATAACGACCAACAGGCGGACAGACGATGACGTGCCGACAGGTTGATGGCAATTTTCCGATTCGTCTTATCTGACAGCAGATCACAGTGTGGATTCGAAACATCACAACAAATAAGTACCGCTCGACGTTTGTCCTTTCAAAAGAGTTTATAAATATAAATGTACATATACCACAATCAATTCGATAAAATGTGAGTTTACAAGGCAAGATCACAACGACCAATTAAGTTAGGATGTGCCAAAGGTGACATTTACAGGACAGCCTTTCTTACTAATCATGGAATATGCAATCGAAACAACACGTACCACAGAATCCGCTTGCCGATAGGATGCAACACCAAACACGGCAAATTGATCTTTCTCCAGTGATGGCAATGTAAAATAAACAACATCTAGAATAATGAATTAAGAGGGATACTAAAAACAAACCTTTGAGATAGTTGTGGGCGCCATCAGGAAGTGCCAGAGACGCCAAATTTCGCCACTTGTGTGGTGGATTACAATGATCATCGCTAGGAAGTGAGGCTTCCGAAGAAATGAAGGGTGGAAAAGCGAGTTCAACCTTTAGTCAACATAACAGACAAAAGGTAAACACCTACAATAGCCCCTCGTCTATGATGAAAACCAACAACGACTGTGTGGAGTATACAGCCCGAATAGAGCATGACGGATTATTGAAAAAGTGTGGTATCCATACAAGCACCAACCACTTCCACAGTCAAATCGCGAGATCGATACATGGGTTCGAGGTTGGAGGTCCAAACCACCCGGTTCACGTAGGGTTTACGTGTTGTTGTCAAAAGTACTTCAGCTGATCTAAAAGACAATCAGAATACAGTGAACAAAATAAACGGAAAACTGGGTTTCCGGAGTTGTTTTATTGCATAATAGAAGCTGCATAGAAAATGCAAACTTGTAATCCGAAAACTTCATGTACAAAAAGAAACATCAATGAAGTTGTCGATCAACTAGGTGTATTTTTTTAAGTTCAGCCGTAAAGAAACGTATAGACCTTAACGGATCTTTACAATCCGTACGCGTTGTGATAGGAAGAAAAAAACCCAGCGTTTCAATGTGATAGTGCCACTTAGTAGAGATGACGAAATGTAAACCGATGGTCAGAGTGATTATAAACATAGAGATTTCACATGGCTATCATTGACAAATACAAATAGGTGTATTGGAGACAGAAGTAGAAGAGGTGAAAAACTGTTATGGGATAAAGATTGAAGATTAGAGAGTACGGATTTGCCGTTATCCTCGTTCACAGCTCCATCTTCAGCAAAACCTATGATGGAAATATATATTGACTGCCTCCATTCCAAGGTAAAAGGAAACCGCAAATACTTCAAAACGATATCCAAAAAATAAATTGGCAATGGCAGAAGAGAAGTTAATACAATAGATAACCAAGTGGTAGGGAGTGAGTCCGATATCTCGACTTCCATGATACCCAATTAAGACTTCTTCATTTATTTGGTGCTAAGATGAAGAATTGCATGAAAAGCCCTATGGTAAAAAAGTATATTAGATTCATGTCGTTGAGAAATCTTCTGAATCTCAGTGGGTAAATAATATCAGAGAGAGAAGTGAGGCGTACCTGTTTTTACTTCTACTTAAGGATATGCACGTGAACACGTTCCCATGATAGCACCTAGGTGACAGGCAAGCGCAGAATTCGCATATCGATAAGACAGACTGCATTCATATCACGCCAGGTTGAATACGTCAAGACTAATCTATTCTGGACTTAACAGTCATCTGCACACAGGAGAGAACGGCTATAAACACCACCATGGAGGTCAACAAACACACTGAATCGAAGTTTCCCTCTAGCTCATAAACCAGGCACAAGACTCAGGTAAACAAGATAAACGATCAGTTGCCAAGGTTTCCTCTGAAGTTTGGTAAGATTGACGGGAGCAATTCAAAAGACGTGAACGTTCAAACGATTAGACTCCACACAGAGTCACAACACGCAGCGCCTCATGACCCAATCCACTTTTGATTTTCTGTGCGTATCCATTATGAACAGAATACATATGAAGCGCCTGGATTGGATCTCCCATTCTAGATAAGCGTTTTCACAATGTGAGTAAGGACGTTAGAATTATAAATCTCAGAGTATGACCGGAAGCGAGTGATTATTTTGGGTTTACCACCTAGACAGTGACATTTGAAACTGCCGTGATTGTCCAAATGCGAACGTACCGTTTTCTGTCAACACGCAACAGGTGAATGCGTTTGTTCCAAAAGATCATGAACTGGAGTTCGAAGCCCGGTCGTGACAAGCTCTAACAGGAGCGGAAATCAAGTCTGGTGTTTACTTTTGAAAAGGGCTGGTTGTTAAGTTGGATTGGTACAGAACTTGTAGTCAAAGGTAAGTCGTAACACCGAGAAATAGCACATACCAGGTTCTAGACTTGAGAGGTTATTTGTTGAAGCAACTTTGCTGACCAACTTGCCAGAGAGTGTGGAGACTAAAAGCGATAATGTTTACTAGTTCTTTTGGCTGTAGAAGGCAACTATTCTCTGAAGATATGAAAAGAGCAAAAAGACTTGGAGCCATATTAGTACGTAAATAATGTGAATGAATAATGTTGTCGTCAGGAGAATTATAACTTCTGATGCTTCCCCGTCGTTTACAGTGCGGAAGAAGGTTGATTTGAGAGACCCCACCTCAAGCCCCCGAAATAAGGTCGTCTTAAGAGACACTATCCAGAACCACTAAATAAAAAGTTTAACACTCATGACAATGGGAGGCATGCATAATTCGAGGACGCAGTGGATAAGACATCGATATCAGATTCTAGCCATTGCTGGGTGTAGCAGACGTATTCAAGGCTATACCAGGCTCTTGAATGATAACGGACACTTTGCCAACATATTGAGTAATAAGCCGGTTGTCAACCGTTGGGTGGTCAAATGGTATAAGTTTCAACTGCTTTCTTTCTTATTAAGAAGAGGGAAGTACTGCAATCATATAATTGGTTTTGCTGTATGTTCGAAAGATCGGACCTTACCGCATAAGTACGTCAACACACTGGTGCGGTATGCAACCTTATAAGTGTAAGTGGCTATCGGCCGATTGCCTTTTTTTGGCCAATCTAAACTGAATGTACGTAATGGGACCGAAGTCCTAGTCAGTCAGGCTCTCTAGATCGACGCACCAGCTTGACCACCACGCCAACGTAGCAGAATAGGGCAGGTGCGTACTGAATTTCATCAGCCGTCATCACGCTGCATGGCGAAAATGCTTATAACGTCAGTAAATCATATACCTCAGATGTTCCACATGCATATTGTTCCATCCGCCTTCTTCAAATGATACGTTCGTTGATCAGTTTACCATTTACACTGCAAATTGGACCAAATATTTTACCTTTGTTGATCAGCGGAGTGGACACGATGGAATCGTGTTGAATAACGCACAGGGATGAAGGCCATATGCATGGTCCAGTGAGAGGCTGTGACAAGATGACTGACGGATATTCAAGAACGGCTGCCACGACGCCAATAGAAGCAAGAAAATGTTTTATTCACTACGGTACAGCAGAAACATTATGAACACAAATATATAAAGGCGCGTCGAGTTACAGCGATGCTGTTATACTTTACAGACAATGCGTGTATTGTGATACGTGAGCGAGTCGGAGACGCGGCTATTCTGGTATGCAATGGAGGACCCAACACACTCGTACGAAATGGTTTAATTCTACAGCTGGTGAACCACAGATAAGAGAAATCGAACGAACCGAAACTGAGGGAAATCAGTCCAATGGGATAGAACTGACAGGTGAAAACTTGCGGCGAAAAGCAGTAGCCAAACGAACTGGATTGGACAGAAAAGCACAGTACATATGAACGGAAATCTCGCAGCTTTACGGGCTAAAATTCCGACTCATCAACGCGAGCGTACGAGTGATGAAGAAGTGTTTGAAGAGGGCAGTGAAGATTTGCCTTAAAAAAAATTTGTGCTACAGTATGTGGATTATGTGGGCATAGCGCTATGAGTCACTTTGACCTTTTTTGTGCAAAAATGTACGTAAACTCCAGATATAATTGTCTTGGTAAAAAATAACACACTACCTTGGTAAAGCGTTGGACTAGCCAAAACTGCGTCGAACTTTTCTCCAAGTTCAGTGTATACTTGCTGAAGACGTTGCAAGTTGAAACCACCATTTTCAAACAGTGTTTCCGCCAGGTGAGACAGGTGGTGGGCGATAAAACTGAATAATGGCTATAAGCAATTCAAATGAAGAATAACGGAATATTGAATTCAAGCAAACCAAATAAGTCTATGGGTAGGTGTGACAGAATGAGAACCGGGTTACGATACCTCTTGAAATACAACTTGAATCCTACTGAAGCGTTGAAAAAAAAATACACGCAAAGAACGTACAGCCAAGAACGACTCAAATTAGTGCACATCATGAAGAATGAAGAACAAACAGGCTGCACTAATTCTCATACACAATGCCGTTCAGTATGTGGTGTATAAATCAATTACTCAAATAAACAACAGTTACCTCAGCTTACTTCCTGTGGAAAAATGCATTATAACGATTTCAGCCGTATTCAATAAATATGATCTACCCGTTGACGATACAGCCCAGGCTATTAACTATCACCGAATGTAAGGGGTTGTGAGTCACTTAGTGAATGTGTAAAACACGAACATATTGTATCGTTCCAGTGGAATCTACGCAAGCACCACTCGTGAAACAGTATATTGTCCCTGAAATAGCAAAATCGCTAGTTGAAGCGAACGCTTAGACTCAGGTGCCATTTATAGTAGACAAAAGGAAACACCATATGGAAAAAGCGACGTTGTGTTAGCTAGCATAATTAAAATGTGACAGTTATGACAAATTTAAAAGGTATCACTTACGAAGCGTGATAAAACGACCAGACTTTTCTGAACCGTATTTCTCGTAACCTCGGGAGCAGGATGAGATAATGTCTAGAATCAGTAAAACAGAACGTCAAACTTCACGTAACAAATCAGACAACCGATTCAGTTCACGATCGAATGAAACAATGAATATGGTCAACAGTAATAAATTGGTGGTTGACATTGCTGCTTGACTATCATGTAAATATGTGAGTGCAACAAGCTCCAGTTTGGATATTAAAAAAACAGGAAGAAGTAGAGTTTAATTCACAAAAGCCTTGTACACTAAACTAAGACATTCAAAGGTAAGGTGCTTGCAAAAAACCGGGTTGCAATTGGAGGTGAGGCATAATGCACAAGACAACTTCTTAAGGCTTTCGTTGCTGCGTTTTACTAATGGATACTATCTTACCGGAAAGTCCTATCAGATAGCGATAACATTTAGGTCGTTGAACTCGATTAACGGCCTCATCCTTTAATATTTTCAGCCGGAGGCCAAGTGCATCGCGGAGTTCCCAGCCTAGGGGACATCGAACTACGCTTAGCTTTCTGCTGGCCGTTTGTATTTTTCTCTGTGAAGTTGATCATTTGCCTACTCGCATTTCAAGTCAGTGAGCTTAAGACTTAATAAAGTGTGTGGCGTGATAGACGAAAGGTATGCTACTTTCAATACATGGTATAGCCATTCGAATCCACGTACGTTTAGGATTCAGTTGAATGAACTTGATTGACCCTTGTGGCCAAAAGATCGTCTTTTAACTCCGTGATGTCATCCGAAGTGTGAAAGTGAACACAAATATCGATATATATATATATATATATATATATATATATATATATATATATATATATATATATATATATAATCACCGATATTTATGTTTATTTTCGCGCTTCGGATCAGTATCTATCAGTACACTCAGTTATAAAGTGCGCGGAGAGAAAATTAATGACCAAGCACTAACGAGTGCTCCGTTACATGTAGCCTGATCGAACACCCACTGTGCTTTTCGTTATCATGGAACATTAGCAGCGTACACACACAAACAGCCAAGAAATAAAAAAAATTAATTCGCAAGCATGGACAACAAGGTAGTAATGAGACTAGCTGGCTAACTGCAGCAACAATTTACACTAGCTTCCAAAAGAATCTCAACAGGATTCCTGATAAGGAAATATTCTCGAAAATGGTCAGAATAGTTAAAAACTGCCGTATTACATCGACCTGATTATCACACCCTCTCCCAAGTGTGGTACTGTAGATGCTACGAAAGTGAAGTGCTTGATGTGAACGACGAATGAATGTGAATATTTGCTAGCACACGAAAGGTGGTTCAAAAACAGTTGACAGTGTTACTATGATTAGCTATATCTATTGTGGGACCTGCAGAGTAATCACCAGAAATGGGGGTCGGGAGGGGCCTGAGAGCTAAATTTGATAGGACAGTGGGGAGGGGTCAGCAGTAGCATGTTTTCGCCTATCCACCCTGCTGTATGCAGCAGATAGGGCGACCCGGTTTATACTGCGAGACGGCCGATGCAGTATGGAATTATTGTTGTGAATATTCATGGTTGTGTGTGGGCTGAGATACTGCCAGGACGCCCAGACCTAGACAGGAGAACGATTAGGGTTCTCAACCAAAGCCAACCAGAACCAACAGTCGCAGTTGTCAAAGGACAAATCCGGTGCAAATGATCTGGACCACAAGGTACAGTGTGGTGCAAAGAAACGTGATGCCTTAGAAGACCTCATGAAACAAAAACGAAGAACCCGTCCATAAACATCAAGGAATAGAGAAGTTTGAGTGTTATCTGTGGAGAAACAGACGCATCCCATTCCCACCATTTCCATCAATTTCAAACAATCCCTTATCTGGCATTTGTTACACTGATACTAACGAGTCATTACGTCACATTTAATCATCACCTGAACATGTGAACACAATGAAGTCAAACAACTTATAGGATCTAAACGAAGTTTTCTTCCTACTCATATTTGAAATATTTTCCTTAACCACGACGACATCGTTGTTGCTTATTTACCACAATGGATAGAATGCTATCAATTGTGTGTTAATATCGTTTCTCTTCTAACATTCGTTCTTCCATTTCAAGTTAATTTCTTCGAAGGGGTGGTTATCTACAGGGTTTTGTTAGTATCTGTTGGGTGACTCAATTCTACATTGTATACCGCTACATATCACTATATTATATACACCACAGGAGCATATCATTCAAACCCAGAGGCTCCACTTTGAGATTCGTGAAACCTCCGAGTGCTCCCTCCAGAATATCATCCATCACATGGCTTAGGAGAAACGGAAACAGAAGAACCTTACCAAACGCCACTTGAAGTAAGAGACGGTCGAGACAGCTGCTCATACACTTGCGTCCTTCGGTTTGGGTGGGCACATGACAACTTTAACAAACTGATTTCTCTGTGCACTGTGCTTCGGAAACCACCATATAATGATATTCATAAGCATTCTGGATGTGTTAACGACAAGGCTGATCTCTGTAACTGATACATGACGTTCTAGCATCTTTTGCGAAAATAGGAGCGGCTGTAGACGGAGTCCAATCGGGAGACGCCTCTACAAGTTAACATGTGGAACGAAGGAGTGTGGTCAACTCAAACAACGACCTCTTACCATCATACTTGAAAAAAGCTGGAGGAAGGTACGAATCTGGACCATAGTTACGATTCACTAAGCTCCACAGCCAATTAAATTTCCGAAGGAAGATAAACGAAAACGGCATAATTCGGTACACAGTCTTCAGTGTCCGAACCTGAATGAGCTAGCTCAAGTCAGTTAAACAGTTCCTGAAAGTGCTCAGCCGGCCTGTCAAGTTGCCAAGATAATAGGCAAATACACGAACCATCCATTCACATATAAACCCACTATCAACTACTGAAATATTTAACACGAAACAACCATACGAAGTGGTAAACGTGCAACAATGTGAGAGAGGAAAAGATGTGGAAGATAGAGAGGTCAGATATAGAGGTAGGGAGTAAAGTACACCGATGCAGACAGAGGTTCGCAACGTGAGCGCCACTGTCTTGTTATTCAATAATATCAGATAGCGTCCTCAACCAAAGGTGTTCAGTATTTCTTGGACACCTGCAAGGGAGTCGGGAACGTCTTACTGAGGCAAGCATCAACGTGAGTGTCTTAACATCCCGAATCCGAGTCATACGCTGACAAACAGGTTGACGTTTTCAGCATAACCCACCATTCGGAAACAAGGTACGGTATAGCAGATGACGAGTTGACATTCGAAAGACGTGACCAAACCAACGAAGCCTGTGAAACGATATCATTATCCTCAAGGATCGACAGAACTTATTCGCCCCGAAGATACGTAGGCGAACTTGATCACTGTCGATACTGTTCACACCACACGTCGACAGTATCTCGGAGAAACCGACAGTCGAGAACTGACACTCTGTAGACGTCCGCCGGGCGAATGAACCGGGTTTCATGGCCAAACATTAGGACCGCTCCTATAGTTACACTGTACACTCGGCTTTTCAAAGAAAGACTGAGATTATGCCGACGCCACAGATGGCGTAAGCTAACAAAAGCCATCAAATCTTGGCTAGATGATTCGCCTATTGCCTTACATGCATAATAACATTAAGTGTGGCAAGTTTAAACGGTATAAGCGGTGCAAGTAAGGGTTTGTCCGTCTGATAAAGATACCATCTTGGTACTTGGCACACTATCCTGCTAGTTATAATTTCCCCGGGAGCAGCAAATGTGGCAAGTCTCCGGTGTGTGTGCGAAGGCGAGATTGGAGGGTCACTGAGTAAATAATAATTTAACAAGGAAGATAAGACTTATTGGTATGGTGGGGTAAAATTAAATATGGAGACAAAGCCGGTCACCGATACCTCAACCAGTTACCGTAGAAAAATACAGCAAAACTCATAACTAATACGGGTTTATGATAGTGGGAACAAAATACCTTTCAGTTGCCCAGACCAAAAAAGGAAGTTGGCTTGCGAGGCCCCACTTAGAGCCCTTGGTCCAAAAGAAACTTAACCCACAAGGCAGCTGGGCGAAGGACAGAGGCTGCCGTCCAATGGCAACCGGTGGTCAGTGGTGGTTCGGTTCCTACGTCTCCCGGATCCAGGGTACCTGATGCACCCTGCATGAGGTTGCAACAAAAGTAATTCAGTAGTTCGAGGATATACCAAGGAAACAGGATCAAGTATAATGGATCTGTTCAGCCAGGGAGTCCAAAACCGACGGGGCTGTTGCAATGCTCGCCTGCTGCTACCGCGGACCAGTCACCAAATCGATTCATACACCCTTCAAATGGGGTGCAGCTATTCAAGGTACAAGGACACCTTGCTGGAGTCGGTGATCACTATGGTGATCGATCCATACACCTTTCACGGGATTGGTCAACGGTTTAAGGGGACCGAAGATGTATTTGCACCATACGAATATGTTCATTCATATTCGTACACATGTATTAATCAAAAAGTAGCCTTTTGAATTGTATTATTTGTTGCACAGATGATGCGTGCTAAATTTGCGGATTACTGAATAATATATGGAATTCAAGTATGTGGTATTATGAAGGTGACATTCACTGAGTTGCAAATCGTTGGTCAAAATGCCTTTTAACATAGCACGAGTTCTTGAAAATGGTTCGTATAATGTCGCTATATTCCACAGGACATCAGTTTCAGGTTAGTAAACTTATCAATTGGGCAAACAAAAACATCACAGCTCACAACCCATTTATCAGTCATTAACAGTCAGGCTGACGGCATTGAGGTTATAGTTATCAGGTTCAACATTCTTTGCGCGTGTTTCCTCAACGACTGTCATTGCTACTGCTCCAACTGAGAGTAGTACGTAATGAATTTTGTCCAGTGTTCCGACCACACGATAACACGTTCAGGTTCTTGAGGTAGTACATATATACACAGAAGAGTGGTGATCTGTTCAGTGAACAGTAATGCTGATTTACAAGGAAGACTTTCGTTTTTTCGTTTTGTTACAATCCGGATGGTGGCCTCTACTCCATGAGTAACACAGTCAATCTATCCTGCTGAAAATGCACATCCACTGAAATTTATTAATGTGCAAATCCAAATTGACAATGGGCGGACCTAAAGATAATGAATTAAAGCAGACACGCCGTAAATGTCACATTCTATTTCAATGCCATAACTATAAGTAGGCAATCAGCAAATGGGTAAAATGGAAATAGGAACAATGATAAGAGTACCTAGGTGCTGATGGAGCTAATTGGTCTCCCGATAGTTAATTAGGATCCGTACAGTTAGCTTAGAACGGCAGCTAGATTTGCGCACCTTGTGGCTCCGAACGGGTTTCGGTCCTACCATGTCACGGAGATCAAATGAAAGTAGTCGGGTAAACAGAAATTAGACTAGTGAGATTGCACGTCGCACAATTGACTCCGTAGTAGTGCTTAGATAATCACAAACAATTCTATGAATATGCAGCATAACAATTCTCCCACTTCCGTTCGGAGAGGAAAGGGATTAGAGAAGGTACAGTCGCATAAAGAATACCTAGAGGTCTGACGGTTGACTGCGATTGTCAGCGTACTCCTCAATACTGTTTGACTTTTGTATGGTACCTAAAATCAGACGTAAAGTTGAATACATCTACTGTTTGCCATCGAAACCAGAATCACATCGATACCCTCTTCACTACGACTACAGTGAAAGTGGCCCAGACTCTTCCGTCATTGGCTTAGTGTGAGGTTCTCCAAGAAAACCCCATAGCCTGCTGTCTTGGTGATAGTGAGGCGGCAGTTTAAAAAGATGGATAACTTGTCAATAACTGGTCGCACTGACCTGACAGACAAACAGGACATCTTGAAGCACAGTTAGGCTATGCGTTCTGTATAGTTCTCCAATGGAAACGGAATTGGCTGCGGAGTCCAATGTTGAAAAGCAACACGCTAGCTGTCCAGACTTCCACAAGAAAGAACAGTCGGAGGTTGAGATCAGAACTGGCAAAACACTGAGAAGTTTGAAACATCGGGTCCGTTCTACCTAATAGATCCAAACAGAGGGAAGACCTATGTTCCGGGATGTCGACAGTTTCTTGCATCTCTTAGCCGATAATAGTTACTTTTAGGATCAAACCCAATGTTAACGAAGCTTTTTTGGACGTTCTAACTCATTCCAGTCTCAGACAGAACTTCACTTTCTGTTTATCATCTCATCATCATCATCATCATCATCATCATCATCATCATCATCATCATCATCATCATCATCATCATATCAGCCATGAGCCTGACCAAAAGGTACTGTGGCTCGGGCTGCCGCTCACCTCAACAGTGACGTGGAATATCCTAGAAGAAAACGTTACTAAGAAGGTTGAAAATTAATAGAAGTCTAAGAAAAGAACTAGAAATGGTATGGATGCAGGTACGCCATTGACTGCGACACGCCGCCATCTCGGATAGCGTCTCCAACCAGCGGTTTGAGTGATCACGAGGACCCCATCCAGGCAGGCGACACCTACCCACTTTACTCAGTGGAGCAGTCAGGGTTCTCATATTTCGTGACCACGTTGTCGCTTGACCACGTGGTTTCACCCAACTGTTGGTGGTCTCAGTATATAATGCCCGGTACGGTAAACGCTCAGCTGGCATGCGGAGTACGTGACCTAACCATCGCAGGCTGTGCAACGTGAGTAGTTGACCAATTGATCGCGCATCCCGAGCGTTCCGGAATACGCGCCGGCGAACTGCCGCATTGCTCACGCGATCAGTCCACTTAATGTGGGCTATTGGCGGAGACAACGATGGTCAAATACAGCAAGCCTGTTGATATGTTCGTTGCAAATAGGCTACGTTTTCGAACCACAGAGCAAAACGGAACGTACCCAAGCATTTATATACTCTTCCTTTCAGCGACAATCGAACGTCTTTTCGACGCCACAGATGACGCAGGTTGGCAAAGGCAACTCGTGCCTTTGCTATCCTCGCTGATATCTCATCAGCAATATTACAAGCTGTGAAACTGTCCACAGTCTCAAGCGGATTACCTGCAATAAAGAAAGTAGGAGTGGAAATGCCCCAGTCTTGAAGTAACACTTTGCACTTTGAAGGTGCGAAGCGCATTCCATACAAACCAGCCCGGTCATTCACCTTGTTCAGCATGGTCTGCATGTCTTCGGCAGAGGGGCTAAGTAAGACAATGTCGTCCGCATACTCCAGATCGGTCAACCGAGCGCCAGGAAGAAGCTCAACACCAAGTTCACTGGACTCCTCCAGAATGTCGTCCATGACAAAATTGAACAGGAAAGGGGAAATCGGACACCCTTGACGAACACCACTAGAAGTGATGAACTCCCGAGACAGCTGTCCATAAACCCTCACCCTGCTTGCAGAGTGAGCATACAGTGATCTCAACAGATTCACGTATTTCCCTGGTACTCCCTTGCGAAGAAGACAGTTCCAGAGAACGTTACGAGCAACTGAATCGAAAGCAGCCTTCAGGTCCAAAAAGACCACGACCGTCGGCTGCCTATAAGAATGCCGATGTCCCAAGACCCGCCGCAAGGTAAGACTGTGGTCAGCGCACCCTTGGCCGGATCGGAATCCTGCCTGTTCTTCACGCATCTGGCTTTCTTTTAGC